>OOFC01011712.1:10850-26578 GCA_900323345.1 Pseudochromis fuscus
GGAAGTGGGAAAAGGAAGAACTGATTTCATTTTGGGGGTGATCCGCAACACCGTCTGGATCCAGGAATTTTTTTAAGGATTCTCCTCGCAAAGTCTCTCCTCGACAGCGTCCATCTTGATATGCTAGCGCAAGCGCAGTGCAGTCGCCCTCCACGCCCAGGCGACGCACTCACATTTTTGGAGCTGTACGCAGACGCCTCCGCGCCTGTCCACTCGAGCGCTTCCTGACATGTTCCATGACATTTACATGACGCGGACCCTCGTGCACCAACGCGGACATGCAGACGCGGAAAGTATCAATTGGCCTTAACAGTGCTTGGTGGAGGTCTGTGCTCTCAGAGTGCTTTTCTAGTTACAACTGTGGTGTGACATTTGTCTTACTGACGTGTTAAATTCACCAAAATTAGGGTTGAAGCAAAGAAGTAAAGGTCTGTTTTGCCAAACACTTATCAAATCCACCAGTTTTGGTGTTTCCATTGAATTGATCTTGTTGAGAGAGACCATGAAAATCAGGCTTTAAGGCTGACGGTGTGCACACACAGTCAGTATGACATGCTGAGGTGCACTTTGTACCCTCATTGATCTATTGCTTATGCTTCAGTTGTGGCACAGACTGAGACATGTTTGATGTGTCACCTGAAGAAAAAAAAAAAAAAAAGCCAAATGTCAAGGTTTCTTTTCATGTTTTACAATTTCACCTTTATTTCCTTTAGTAACATTTTTCACTCACTCTACTTGGTTGTTAGTTGCTTTTGGTAAATCCCTAGTCCACTGACAAGAAACAACTGAGTACACGACTTAAGTCTAAGCAGCTCTACAAGATTCAATCACTCCATCATTCATAAGTCTGAGAAAAAATTGCTGTGAGCCTCTGTAAAGAACAGATCTTTAACAATTCACACTGTCAGCGAGGATCAAGAAAGAAATCAGCTAATTCGAAGTGGGAGGGTCAGGATTTGTCATTGTGCGTAAGAGGAAAAGGTTGTGACAGAACCACAGTGATGAAAATGACAACCAGGTCTGATTATGTCTGAATCTAATCATATCAGTCTACATTTAAGCTCTTGGGGTAACTGAATTTGTCATGAGTGTGATTTTCAGCCTACATCAGAAACCACAAATCTCCAGCTGGCAGTTTCTGACTAGGAGGACAGTGGTGATTCACGCTTCTGGGGATATGCTCTCTCCCCCTGGCACGTTCCTCCGTCTCCAGACACCAGGTGGTGTCACGGCAGTCTGCTGGGATGCAAATGTGTCCTCAACAACGCCTCAACTGTTACGATTCCCCCATTTGTCACAGGATATGTTCATTACCCACAGCTTTGGGCCCAAAATTAGTGTCGGTACAAGACATCCCGGCTGTGTGATGAATCCACCCGCTGCCTGCCTTGTCACCCCCTGTTTCAGATCGAAGGGTCTCCTTCCTCCGCTCTCCTCCCTCCTTTGCTCCTCCATGTCCTTCACATCTCTATGCCTCTGTTCTTTATTTTTCCACAAAGAAATATTAGTCAACAAGGCTGCGCGCAGCAAGGGCCCAAACCACGACTCCAGAGGACGTCACATTACCCTTCCAGATGGTGCGCTAATGTTGCAGTGGATATCAAGGTGTTCCAACTCATCATAATAAGAGGGATCCATCGGCGTCAACTGTCATTGAGTTATAACCTTGCAACAATACGTGGCGTCTTAGCGGAGGAGCGTCAGGGCAATGCTATGGTAACCTTGTCATGAGCACAACAAAGTGACACGTGTTGATAGATGGAACGTACTAAATGGTTTCATGCATGTTGTGGGTAGTCGGTAACTGTGAGGAGAGGTCAGGCATAGTAATTACATGCCACCTCATCTGAAGAAGAGCTATTATTATTGCCATGCTAGAGTTATTTGCATGACAGGATTGGGGTCAACTCATGGCTCAGTTGAGTCAGTTGAGAAAATGAATGCAAATTTAGAGTGTTATTTAAGCAGATCTTTAGAGTGGAGGAAGGATTGCAGCGTGTGGGTCTAATCACACACTTGTGGTTTTATGCGTCTTCTTCTTCTTCTTTTTTTTTTTTTAAATGTCCTCCCCCTGCAGACACGTCTCATGTTTTACGGCAGGCTTGTCCACCTCACCTTTGGCAGCGCAGACCAAACACCAAAGCAAAGAAAGGACAAAGAGACAAACGGCACAAAATCTTTTTTCAGTCCCCTTCCCCTTTGCTTCAAGAACAGACACGGCAACATTTTATGCCATGCCACCCCTGTCATGTATTTATGATGAGCGGCGCGACAGTCTCCCACCATAATGAATGCAAAGCCAGCACTCAGACGTTCAGTCATGACAGAAGGACAGCAAGCCCTGCCTTACAGTTGGAGAAGACAACAGCGTACGTCCCACTTTCACTTCCCGTCCCCCTCCTCCCTTACTGTGGTAATGGTTTCTCTGACCTCTGTCTCCCCATTACTGTACGCTTCACCCAACATCGACCGTCAGACGGCATCACTCATCAACACACATCAGACATCATGAACGCACCAGTGCCACCGCCCATCGCCTGATGCCCGCCGCATCAGCTGGTGACAGCCGGTGTTTGTAGGATGATAGAGATGAAGGGGACTGTGTTTGAGATGGCAGTGATGACCCTGATGATGACCTAATTAGTAGAGTGTTTGTCAGAGCTGCACTGGAGAAGAGTAATAGAGGCGTAGAAGTAAAGATAATGAGGAGAAGATCATATGGTTGCTGTAAATAGGAATATGAATGAGCAAACACGTGGCTGTTTGATCATGCGGCGGTTGTAACATGCTTTTTTTTTTAGATCATTTAGATCGGGCCTTTGAACTCTGGACAAAAGTTGACGATTGCCTGCTTGAGTTTGATTTATTTCCCATTTGTTACATTATCTCGGACAGCCGAACGAGCCGCGCCACATACACTGGCAAACCTTATTTTCTTCTTATTGTTTGTGAAAGGCAGCATAGAGGTTGTCTGTAAGGCTGCCAGCTTAACAGCACATGTTTACTCCATGGGACATTTGATTCATAGCCCAGCAGCCTTTCACACTGTGCCTATAAAGTATGCTTACATAGATATGACAAATCTCTGCTAAACAAAAACACAGCCTGTATAATCCTATGGTGCAACAGACGTGACTGGAAAGAAAGAAGAAAGGCAGCAACGATGTCTACACTAACTTCCAAGCTCCTTCTTACTTCGTACATTCCTCTTATCTTTTGCCATGAATGGTGATATTTTAATTTGCAAACCTGCTTGTGTTAAACCATTAAAATTCTTGTCTCTTTGGACTTGCACTCTGGAGGACTCGGAGTATGTTGAAAATGAAGCTATGCAGATTTATAGTTTTTCACCTAATTTTATACACACCACAGCTAAAACATTTTTTCAAGTGCTGTGAACCAGAATAATCCCTTGCACAGCATGTAATGGATAATGATTTTTAGTTTCAGAGGCATAATATATGAGATCACCCCTTGCGCACACGGCCACTTCCATCCTATCAGAAAGATTCATGAACTGAGGGGATCACTGTACAAGCATTTGGTTTAACTGATGTCAGTGTCCTCACTTTGACTGTGTGTGGCACCTCACCGACAGAAACCAAGTGAAGAAAAAACTTTCCTTCTGTTCTTTTCTTCTTAATCAATATTACTTTCCCTCAGGGGAGGATTAAGAAAAAGGTTTTCGTGATAGTCGTACAAATTCAATTTCAAATTGAATTGTTCTTCTCGCGGGCAGGTGCGTTTTGTCACATGTTAACATTTTATCACTGATGCCATCTTGACAGTCTCCCGTGGCAATGCTCAGATGGTAGGTTATTAACACACGCTGAGAGGGAAGAAAATCCATATTCCACAACTTGTTGTTTGTCAGTTTGACAGTCGTCAGCATTAACAACATAGTCAGCCTGCAGCAAACGTAGCAATTACCTCTAGACTCTCAATTAATGAGCTTTATGAAAATTTTATTATTACTGTTACAGAACCTTATCAGACCTTGCCAGGCTCTTCTCTTCCCTCCTTTAAAACACACCGAGAGTCGAGTGCATGATATATTTGTTTAAGCTTGAAGTTTTCTCTTTTTTTTTCTGCACAAAATTTCTCCACAAAATGGTTTCTTTAAAATTGGAGGCTTTTTGTGTTTAAGGGGTGATTAAAAGTAAAATAAATATACCAATTGAGGTCAATTTCCATTGTGGAAAAATACAAAGATTACAGCTAAAGAAATTAGTGCTACAGTGGACAAACAAAGATTATGCTTTATGGAAATGTTTAGAGGCAATTTCACAGAGCAGGAAAGTGGGACATCTGCTTAAAGCGCTCGATTTCAACAGATTTACTAAAAGAAGTGGAGACATGCAAATACCTCTGGTGACACTCAGTATTGTTTCTTATCGTCACAGATCTCAAGGAATTAACCTCTACACAGTCACAGTGTAATGTTTTGTATCACATGACATTAAAGGACCTTACCTTAACTCATTAAAATAACCTTCATGCACAAATAACCAAATTTAAGTTATCTATAGACAAAAAACAAGTGTTTCCTTTCCTTTATTATTTATTTATATTTGGATGTATAATAATGCTGCAGTTATGTGTCATTTAGATATTCAGAATGATCATTTTCCCTTGGTTGGCTTGGAGCCAGGTTATGGTTAAGGCCCGGGCCTGACCAAAGATGGACCAAAAAGTAAAAAATAGGGAAAGTAAA
The DNA here is from genome assembly GCA_900323345.1 of Pseudochromis fuscus. NCBI lineage: Eukaryota > Metazoa > Chordata > Actinopteri > Pseudochromidae > Pseudochromis > Pseudochromis fuscus. The sequence continues at coordinate 15,565 of OOFC01011712.1, forward strand.
ACATTAACCTTGGGAAAAAACACCAGGTAAATAAATCATGAAGGCCTGCTGTGTCCCACCTACAAACCTATCAGAAAGCATTAACCCTTTTACCGTGAACATTTAGCTGCTGACAGAAACTGACATGTGTCAATCTAATCACTGTAATTCCTCGACCACTTGTGTCCAGCTGATTTTCAAAAACCGACAGCTTCTGTACACGTAGGTAATATGTACAGAACAGCTGCATGTCACGGCATGACTCCATTCCCCTGCATTACTACCATAATGTGTATAATATATACCAAACACTCCACCTGTCGGCTTTCAGAATCAGCTGGAATCACGTCGCTAGCGCAAATGGCCGAGGAACTACAGTAACTTGGTTTATGCTAGTCACTATGTATCGCCGACGATACACTCAGTGTTAGAGGGTTAGGTAATATTTTCCAAAATAGAGAGATATGGAGATTGCCAGAGACTTCACTCAGTTTAATGACCAAAGGAGGCTGTTCTTTAGCAGCAATCAAGAAGCAGTGGTGAGTTTAACAATCATATTATATTTTATGGTATGAGACACTTCTCCTAGTAGCAGGATTTCTGCAACACTGTAACGACAGTACATCAGCTGGCTGCTTTTTTAGGGTTGTGTTTTTTCCCTCGTGTTTGTGTGCGCACAAAGTGTGTTTATGGACTCATAGCGGGAGTGGGCCCCACCAAATGTAGATGTGCTCCACGGTCCATGGGTCCATCAGAACAAGTTCCTAGGTGCTGGTCCAACAATGTCAAATGTGTTTATAGTCGTTCTGATCGGTCAGATGGGATGGCAGTGATAAAAGGGTCATTACTGAGAGCGGGGAGGAAGGAGGCTGTTGTAGGCTGTCTCTCCAGGGAGATGCACATAATGCTGCACTGAGTTGTGCACATGAAGCATCACAAAGAGTTGAGTATGAAATGAAAAAAAAAAAAAAAATACCGAGCTAGAAAGAGGAGAACAAGGCCTCACTCCTCTCTGCCCGCCACACAACTGACCAACCACAGTGTGGTGTAACTGAGAATGTAGGAAAAGTTACAGCAAGCGGTCACACGAACCCTTACCTGGCATCACAAAGGTGAAGTGAGAGGGAGTTTCTGACGCCTGTCCGACCATTCAGCATTCAGTTCAGACTGAACATAAATCCCGCTTTACACTGATAAAATCGCCTGTGGTTATGTAACATCTCCTTAGAGCTTGAACCCCAAATATATTTATGTCTTAATCTGCCCCCAAGCCCCTAGTGCACAAGCCTTTTTCCCTCTTTTATCAGCCGTCTTTTATCGGACTGCCTGCCTGGCATAATTCAGAATAGGCAAAATACCAGTCCTATGAAATGGTTTCCCCGCATCTGCTGCTTCATATTCCTGGCTCAGATTTGCAGATCTGGAGCCAATGTCAATGTCAGCGTCTGAAGACCGTGGGTCTCCCATCACCCTCCTCCAACCACAAGCTATCCTCCTCACTGAAACAGGCCCCAGATGGAAATGGTGTAAGACTGTGAAAGAATCTTGTTGACAGAATTCAGGACCCAGTTAAAGGTCTTACTTTGACAAGACGAATCCTCGCCTCAGGCTTCCTTCTGCCTCTACATCCAATTCTCTGTCTCCCTCCCTCTCGCCCTTTCTCTCTCTTCTCCACCCTCTGTCTCTCTCCCTCCCTCCCTAACCTCTGTCTCTTTGAGCACGGGCACTGGCAAAATTTCAAGGCTTCTTATTTATTTATCAACTCATTATGATTCCCCCTCGCACCTCAGTCCCGCAGAGGATTTTCTGGAGGAAGAGATTCCTAAAACAGCCCTTATCTGAAGTCTCCTTTGTCCCCAAGTTCTTAGGAATTGTTTAACAGGATTATTACTGAGGTTACACAATCCATTATACATTCAGTTGGAAGTGAGAGAGTGATTTACATTAAGAATAAATTTCTTTCCCCTGTCTACTTCATTTCTGACGTAACTGTGTGGAGAATGACCTCCACTCAAAGCATAGAGGGATAAGCCTTGGTTGGTACATTATAAGAATTAATTTGACATCTGTTCAGATGAAGGGGAAAAAAAAAAAACTTGGGACATATAGATGTAATAGACCAAGCATATGACAACCAGTATTCAGTCTGTACAAACGTTGGAAGGTGTGTAATATAATATGTAAATATATTTCATGCCAAAATGTGGAACAAAACATGATCTCACCGTAAAACAACAAATCTAAAGATCCATTGGTTCTATTGCAAACAAGAAAATGAAACTCTTCAAGAATTTGTTCGGTGTTTAACAAGTCAGGGAATAAAGTTAAATAAACTGCTGTCGTACTGAACTGGATGGTGGATGTTCTTCCAGGTTTTGTTGCCTAGTGACACACGTGTAATTGCAACTAAAAGTGACATATCTTAATGTGTTCTGGTATAAAATTAACTTGTCACATGTTACAGATATGAGCTTTCCCACTGAAGCCCAATTAACTAAACTGATTGATGCTTGATGCTGCGATAGCTTTCAGCACAACCGATAACAAGAAAAATAGTAAAAGTGAAATCAACAGAAATTACCCGTTGAGACGCGTACAGGCCTTTCCAGCAACGCATGTGATGATACTTGAGACAGTGTGAGGGACTCTGTGCACTGGAAGCAGCTTCCCCCACCATGTGGTAAATGGTTTGTGACTGGTATTGAGTGATGCACCCGCTCTAGGATACCCAACGCTAATGTGTTCTGCGTTCTGTTTCATGCTGCATAGCGACAGAGTATCATTCAGAAAATGTCTTTGTGTGTGCACGAGATCACGCTCAGGCACGGAGAGAAAAACTTTTATTTTTTTTTCAAAATACTTTGTGTGATTTGACTTTAGACCATCTGTGCTGTGCAAAATAGCCACAGATCAAAATGAGGATGAGCTCCAATGTGTGACTTCAAACATGCATCAGGAAGTAGTGAATGAATAAAAATGCATTTTAACCCACAAATTAAAACTGCTTGAATGGTTATTGAAAGTGCTGTCTAATGGCTTTCAAAAGCTTTGACAACAGGGAGTAAAAGCACCGCTCTAGTCTAGCTGCATGACATATTAAAAGCTTGTTTTGAAGCTAAAACACAATTTTTAGTGTAGTGTGCCTATCAAAGCCTCAGAGGACTCTGTGTTCTCACTTCCTTGTGTCTTTAGCTGCTGTTTGACTCCCGTGACCTCACTTACATACAATGGAGCCGCATTATGCGATCAGTTATTTCTGGCAGGCCTTTGACAACTGTTTTCATCTTCATGCCCTCATATTGATGAGTTAATGTGCTCTTTTAGCTTTTCATTTGAGCCAGCTGCCTGGCAAGGTGAATCTCCCCCAGGCTTTAATGGCCTGCTGTACAGCAGCGAGTCAATCCTACCACAGACTGATAGATAAATCACACAGAGAGAGGGAGCGATAGAGCGAGGGCTGAAGGTGTATGTAGAGCGGCTGACTGTGGGAAGGCAGCAGGTAGTTTTTTTTTCTTACATTCATTGCTTGTGTATTAACTGAACAAAGAGAGGAAACCCACTCCTTAACTTCGTTTTTTTTCATTTTGTTAGGAGAATGGCCAATGTATGCGGAGGGAAACAAGATTGAAACTTGCGATGATGGCCACTCCATTTGGCAGAAAAATTGACTCCGACATCCTCATTTCCTCTTCCAATGGCTTCAAGACCCCCATCATATTTTTGACAAAATTAATCTACATCTTTGAAGCTGTCACTCAGCCCAGAAATGTTAGCGATGCTGTGTAATGCAGCTGTCCTATTCTGCTGATTAATTTGATTGAAGTGTTGCGAGAGAATGAAAATAGGAGCATTTGACAGACTATTCCATCTATCTAATTGTGCTTTTTAAAAATGTCGTCCCTCACGTCCATTTTCTTTCTCTGCTTGTGTTTGACCAAAATTAAGTGCATTGCTACATGGAACCATTTGACAATTTTATCCTTGGAAAAAAATGTAGTCCTCTGTTTCGAATGACCCTCCTTGATAGTGACACTCTGCTGTGTCTCATCAAATTAATTAACTGTCTGATGGATCATAAATCAGCCAACACATTAATGGGGCCTAGTGTTTTATGCTGATTCAAGTCTTTCTACATAACATTGTAGAAAGTATATGGTACAAACCCTCCTGTGATCAGTACTACATCACAACGGCCCACTTATTCTACTGTCATCTACGTCAGATCTATAGCACTTCAGACATATTTTCATCTAAATCTGCACATGTAGAGTTTTAATTTTTACATTTGATGGCTGTAAAGAGAGGCATACATATGCAAACAGTGATTCTTTTGACTTATTATAAGTGGAAAATACCCCCTCCCTTTTTTTTGTTTTTTACTATAATTATAATTTGAGTAATTTTATAGTAAAGCTAAATAAACTCTTCAGGCTAAGCCTTTTATTTCCAACTCCAGATGGTGTTCTGTTCATGCAGTATGTGTGAGTCTGCATGATGTGGTAGAGACACTGACCTCTTGACAGCATCTCTCTGCACACAGCTGTGAATCAAATGCTTCATTGGTTTTCAAAATGTTTCCATAACCAGATCCTTGGATTCTTTGGCAGCTGAAAATGAAGATTGTGTTTGAAACGAACTGTGTTGTTTTCAGAGGGGTTTAAACGTCTGAGCGTGTGTACGAGACCATCATGAGTCAATGCATCACTCAACAACTTGACATTTATAGTAAAACATAGAAGTTTATTTTTCATTGCTGCCCACATGGAGACACATAAACCAAGCACACAAAGACAATCTGACACATCTCTATCCATGTACACAAGTTTCAAACATTTAACCCTTTCATGCTGACTGGTCACTACAGTGGGCAGCTGGAGTCACTTTCTCCTGCATGCAGTGGTTTCTATGCATATCAGGGGTCAGGATGCTCTCTGCTGCCTCCTCCACTGAGGTCTGTTCAGTGATTAGTTGTTGTAACCACAAGTTAACTTCATCTGAATCAGAGCAGGAAGTCATGATTGTCGAACACTCCTGGCATATCCTGTCACTCCTTGTATGCCAGAAGAACAATGAGGTAATATATATACACAGTAACATCTAAGTAACAATATTCTTCTTTTAGCTTTGAAAAGTTAATTTCATATATCTAGTAAATTCCAATTAACGCATGAAATCTACTGAAGTGGACATGTCTGTAGCCTCCTGAAAAAAATCACTTAAAAAAAACCCCAGAATATTGGTTGTTTTCATGCCCTAAGAAGAGTAAAAACACAAAATAAAAAAAATATCTTCACTCAGGTTTTCATAATTTATGCATGACAGGGTTAAAACAATGCACCACTTCCTGTGTCTTATATTTTCATTTTAATCAATTGTTCATTCACAACTAAAATTGAAAAAGGGTTAAAAAAAAATAGGTTAAATACAATCAATACAATAAGTAGGCTAGGTGTCATAAACTAGTAATGTCTTCACTGACTGACATATGTTTAACACTTTAATTCCCAACACGTGTCTTTGGATTACCATAATTATGTCACGGTTTGCACAATCAGAAAAATTCCAACGTTCCAAGAGCTGAGATGTTGCACTTTATGGTGTCATTACGGTAATTTCACTAGCGCCTCTCCTAGAAGCTGGCAAAACAGCTGATTTACTATTTACTATGTGTTGTAAGAGTGTAATAACAGTGACGACTAAACAAGAATAGCAGAAAAACATTTTTGATTTTAAAGTTTCAGTGAACATACACACTGCAACCGCACATGAATGTTAGATTTGACATGTTAAATTTGAATTTGAAATCAAAATAAGCATAAAAAGTCCAGGTGGAAATTTGCAGGCTTGGGTGTTAAAGGGTTAATGATGTAATCCTGCTGCACAGTAATATTCAAGGTGACTTTACAACATTTCAGCCATCACTTCTCTGTAACTGAGTCTGATAGATTCGATATCTTTGTCAAACTTGGGATCTTGAAATGAATTCAAAATGTATTGTACTGAACAAAGTGCAGATGTGAACGGTCTGATTCCTCAGCTGTACCAATGTGAGTGACATATTGCTTCACCTAATGAATAAACTCTTTTCACTAGTGAGTGAGTGTTTAATCCGTTTGTGGTTTGCACATGAGACAATTGATTAGGGTCACTATCAAGTCTGCAAGAGCAAGTGGAGAACCTATTTAGCCAAGGTGTTAAGTTTATTTAGCTGTGAATCAGTCTAAACTCATGGTGACAGAGAGTGTGATGTCTGATGCTCGGCTTGATCAGGGTCAGCGGTACTTTAAACAGCTATGAAAGGCAAGTTAGCTTAAAATACATGCACTGTATGTATGCTCAGATCATCTTGAATGTGACAAATGACTCACACAGGTGTTTATTTTTAGAGAGCAAACTTCAGAGGAGGATGTGAGGGTGGAGATGTTGGATTTTTGTGTGTGCAGATTGAGTGAAATGAAACATATCTGCCTAACAACACAGCCTCTCAACCCAGTGAATACCTCGGTGGTCATGCTTCAGCTGCCTCGCAGTGAAGAACCCACAGACAATTATATTAACTCGGTATTTTCTCTCAGCTCTGTGGAGTGTTTTAGCCACTTTTATTGTTTTGGTTTACCAGCCCCAAAATTTACTGTTTTGATTTAGTCAATTGCTTTCATCAAGTTTGTATCACGATGGCGGATGCTGCTCTCAGTGAGAAAACTCTCATAAATCCACAGAGCACTACCATCTCAAATAAAAGACAGAAACAGTGAGCGGCAGGTGACGGCGCATGAAAAATGTGAAATGAAATGTCACTGTTTGACATCAGTTTTTTTTTCCTTTTTACTTCACGTATGCATCCGTTGTGATAGAAGAGCATCAGAAAGAGCATGTGAACGCCGCGTAAAGTCTCTAAGTGTCAGCATCTGCACTGAGCTGCTGGAGAAGGCTACTGATCTCAAACAGATCAGACGTGTTATCAGATGGGGATTGCTGAATTCTTGTGATGAGCTGCTCAATATGCCAATTCTCTTTTCAGATGCAAAGCCAGGTGAGCCATTTATCGCAAATCCAGCATTCACACGCGCCACCTAATATTGAACCACATTGAATTTTGCGACTATTTTTGGGAGGTGACTGCGGTAGTGTCTGTGTTATTGTATTTATTTTATTATTTTTTTTACAATAATGCCAAGCATGAGACAAGGTATTAGTGACTTCAAAGAAGTGAGAAAAGTGTCAGAGAAATCATGAGGGACTAATGGGCTCATGCCAACTCCACCTCCAGTGGGATGTTGTCCTAATCCTGGAGTGTTTTGGGGGATAAGTCCCAATGTTGGCTCACAGAGACAATTCTTTCAGCCTTGATCTCATCAATTTCTCAGTGAAGGGTCCCCATCCAATGTTCTCCCCTTTTGTTGTGCTGTGACTTGTGTCATCTCCCAATTTATCGCACTGTGAGCGGGCAGTTTTTATCATGAAAGGTTTCTCTCCGCCTCTTTCACTCTCCCACTCCCGCTCCTTCGCTCCCACTGTCGTTCCCTCTCCTCTCTGTTCTGCTCTGTTTGCTGCTGCCGAAGTCTTATGGCAAGATCACAGCATTGACACAATGTGGTCACAATTCACAAGACTGATTATCTTCCCCCCCATTTATAATGTACTGAAACCTATTTCTGTCAACTCCCTCAACTAAACTTTGAGCTTGACAGATTTCTGTTGTTTCTGAGCAGAGCCTGTTCTGTGAAAGTTAATAATACATGTTACATAGTAAGTAGGAGATTTTAAACAATCTTCCACAGCAACAGCAAATATGCAGCCATCTCATTTGCATAAATGCAATTTAATTTAATGGATTTATCACTTCACTGTTGTGTCCTGAAACGCTTGAGACCTTAAACACAATCAACAAACAACTGGGTAAAGAAATGCGCAACTTAACAGCAAATAGACAACAACAAAATGCTTATTAACAACAAAATTGCTTTGAAGTTGCAGTCATGGATTACACTCTCCCCAACCGTGTGGTAATCAGTCACAGCCAAATACCACCCCACTTCACCCCCCCTGCTCCTTTCATACCCCATTTCCACCCACCCAAAAAGGTAAAATGACTACCATCTTAAAGACCACTCATGAGTGATGAATATTCATAGCTCCCTGGTAATGGCCGTTTATATAATCAGCAGAGATGGGGTTGGAGATGGATCTGGGTTAATTATCAGGAGCAGTTTTAATTGCATTCTTCTTCACTACAATGATGTTAGCGAATTAGCAAGACTCCCTCTCTCTCCCTGTGCGTGCGTTTGTGTGCGAGTCGGTTATCCCGGCTGATTTGGAGACGGGAACTTGGGAATGTGTTTTTTTTTTTTGCTGCTTCCTTAACTTCTGCGGATAAGAAGATGAAGCCAAGCTTGAGCGAGCTGCGGGGCCTGAGAGAGGTCTGCAGAGATGCCTGCAGAAGTGAAGATAGTGAAAAACATGCTCCTAATTCTTCCCGGGGTCTCACCCTCTTAACCCCTCCATTGTTCTGAAGGTTTCAGCCTTTCCTTGCGAGCGCGGGAGTCCCCACGCTGGGATACCGGGTCTACTTGTAACCGTTAGCAGTGATGAGGAGGGTTATATGTGAAGACAGCTTTCTGCAGTGTTGTGCTCGTTAGTTTGAGAACTAAAACCTTAATAAACTCAAGAGTATATATAAGACAAGAAGAAATGATAGATTGAATATATTTACTCTTTTCTTCTAATAGACCATGTGATACTGCGATACACCTCTTGCTTGAGCAGTTATTATCCAACCTTTGCTTAGCAGCTGGAGGTAGGAATAGAAAGTAAAGGGGAGGACAGTAGGCTCCAGAAAACACTGGTATAAACATATTATGACCATCACAAAAAATGATCCTAGTTGGACACTCAACACCTCGACATGCAGGGAAAAGCTGAAATCATAAAAAATTGTTGTTGTTTACTTAATATACGTGCATCTCTGGTGCACAAATATGCAGTTGTAGGTGTCTTTCTGTCTTCTAAGGACGTGTTTGTTGTGGTTTTAGTTGTTGTGAAGCTGTTGGAAACAGACAGTCACACGATATTGTTCTGTCCAGAGGCCAAGCCAGATTTTTTCATTTTCATTTTAAATTTCTACCCTTGTACCTTTAGCTACTCAGGCAGACATTACTGCGTTTGAATGTAATTTACATTTATTTACCACAAAAATTTTACCACTTTTTTTTTTATAAAGCTCATTGCCTGGCCAACAAAATAATCAGAGAAAGGTCTGTGAAAATAATCATGTTTATGTCTGTAAACTGTATTAACTGCATCTTACAGCCAAACAATGGAGTTAATTACAATTAATTAAAAAAAATGAGTTATTCTCTACTGCATCGGAGCAGAATTTGTATATTTGTTACTCTGCTCTACACAATACTCTCTACTACAAATACTACTAATATTAGCTTAATTAACAAGCTGCAGGTACAGTTATAGCGTGAAATCACTGTTTTTAAAATGACTGAAACTGTTGCGATGTAAACCTGCAGCTGTATCTTAAGGATTATCAAAATACACTAAAGGGTTAGGCCCTATAGCCCACAGACAAATGAAACTATGAACAAAGACGTAGTTTAAAATACATACAGCATTTCACTTCAGTGTGCTGACAAAAGAGGCTGCATCTCCCTCAGCAGCTCTCTGGAGCTTAACTCAAGTGTCTCATCCAACAACATTGTCGGCCACTGATGACAGAAACGTCAGGGTGTGATAAATAGGACCATTTTAGTTGGATGAGGAGAAGTATAAGCTCCTTCAAACAGGGATCAGGTGGTAAAGAGGATAAGGAGTGGCTAGGTTCAGGAAAAGTACCACAACCCGCGGATTCTCCAGACGCTCACATTTATGACAAGGGTGGTTTTCCCTCGTCTTTCTCCACAGATCCGCTGGCTCTTCCTCATGGGGCATCAATCACCGAGCCCCTCGTCGCCACAAACCATTCATGTAGCCTGCCCCGTGCCCCAAAAAAGAATGGCCTGTCATTTCTATGGTTAAATTCAATCCCATCCACTTGAACATGCATCGACAGGGACCCGTCGGGACGAGAGCGTCATTCATCACGCCTCAGCTGCTGTTGTTGCTGTGCATAGTGGTTTACGTGTGTGTGCATGGCAGCAGCCCAGATTTGTCTTGGAGACGCCAGGGAAAGATGATAGGAGCGCAACGTGATCGGCAAAGCAATAGAGCATTTAAGCTTGCATCAGACAGCGTGAGATTATGATTTTTTCCCCTCTTCTTGTGTCTCTGTGAGGCAAGAACAGTGCACAGCTGTAGCTGTCTCGTCTTTTAGCCCCCTCCCCCTCGATCCTTACTCACCCCACTGAGCTTCAATATTGGCAATTTTAGGGTCACAATGGGTCCCAGTGGTAGGTAAAATGGATGAGAGGTCAGGCAGCATGCCTGTAAATCCCCATGCGTGTTTTCTTTTTTTCTTTAATCGTTTAAGACAAGCAAGGGCTTAGGTTTAAAGATGAGGCGACGAGTGGGTCCATTTTGTGCAATTTTGTTTTTCTTCACCCCCAACTCACTTTGATGGAACGTAGGTTTGGGCTGTCCCTGAGGCATCCCTACTGTACATCACACTGTGCTCACAGTACTGTGCTGTACACTGTAGCACACGCTGTAACTGAGTTTTGATTTTTCACAACAAATCTTCTGTGGCTTGAATGTCTTCAATTACTTTTGCAGGATTGTCTCTGAAGTTTAAGATAATTTGTTAAGCTCATACATATTCATAAGAACATCTCAAAATGTAGCTCAGAACCAATTATAAAAACAAAATGTGTCAGCAATGCAAATTTAGCATACTGTCACTTTTTTTTCCCCTCCCTTTGCAGCGTGGTTTGATGTGTGCCTCACAATTCTCAGAAAATTCATAATTCAACGTCTTTGTCATGTTTTCAAAACAAAACAAAGTGAATGACATTGATAATGATGCTAATCGTCCCTCTCAATTTAGGCCCATTGTGTTGCCCGCTGTTGTGTTTCCACCACAAGTCCATCC
>OOFC01011712.1:26598-56853 GCA_900323345.1 Pseudochromis fuscus
ACCACCACCACCACCACCACCATCGCCATCATCTTCCTAATGAGTAACTTGTCTGCTGCTGGCATTTAAAGTAATGCCAAGAGATGGCATCCATTCTGATTGCTGCTATTTGTTTAGTGAACATTTTCTGTTGTCCTGGGCAATTGCATAGTTGCAACGCTGCCCACAGTATGCAACAATTTCCTTGTCTGTTCAGTGTCTTATTGGTTATGAGCTGGTGTGAGCGATAAACGCCGCAAAACATTTACTGATAAAGAGTTCAATAAACTCATTTCCTTTCCTTTGTGTTTACAGGCATGAGGCTGCATATATTCCAGCTATACCTGCTTGATCCTAGTATGAAACAAAACAAAACCCCAAACACCGTTCTCCACAGAATTTGTGCATTTGTTATAGTAAATTCATATCTGCCAGTTATTTAACATATAACCAGAGACACATATTCTTGTGAGTTTTTCTTCTGTAAGAAACTTGAACTTCTGGGATAGTTGATGCTACTTTTCAAGAAGATGGGTCATTGTACTGCAGGCTCTGTTCGTCTTAGGCCCAGCAGGTGTGTGACATTCATCAGGGAAGTCTCAGTGTTCCCTCTGTCAGCTGAGTGGGGAGTATTCCCTCCTGCTAAAGTGTTTGGCCCCTCAGGGGAAGCCAGGCACAAACAGTTATGCAGCTTTATTGGACTTATATATCTGTTTTATGTATTAGCGGGCACATAGCTGTGAAATATTTACATTATTCTAGACACAGGCGAGGAGAGTTCGCAAAGTGCCCGCAATCTAAAAACAATAAAGAGCAGTCTATCTCTTTATCGCTGCCATTTTATGAAATGACTTGAGGCAGGAGATGATTTTATTGCTGGAATGTGGAGAGTCCGGAGCTTTCTGCTTCTTCTCTGAGTCCTTTAAGGTGGCTGCTTTTATGAAGTGCATTTTAATACTGCACCACAAAAGAGCCACTGACTTTTTAGGATAAGCAAGGCTGTCACATATGGTTTGACTAATAAATCATTCACTGCTATAGGATTTTTTTTTGTTTGTTTCTATTCAAAGGAATAACCCAGTACCTTAATGTATATCAACCTGAAGCCTCCACGCTTATGCTGAGAGTTTTCTGTAGTCGATTTTGATTTTTTTTTCTCATTCTAACTTAAGGTTAGCTTAACTGATCTGTCACGATGCATTTTTAATGAACAAAGTTTAAGTTCAGCTTCTCTTTATTGTTGTACAGTCACACCAGCAGCTGAAGATGATTGTGATTTTTTTGTTTTGTGGATAAGATGAATATTCTTATGCTATATAGATAAATTTGCACGATAATAGAAGCCTTCAACCAGGACTTACACTGAAACATTCACTGAGCTGTAAAATGTCTTTGCAGCACTTTGCATCGTGTGGTTACACTGTATAAAATAACTAGAAAAATTAAACAAAAGCTAGAAAAAACCCATCCTCTATTAGTGTACCTTAGTACAACTTGACTTAACATTCGAAAACATTTCTAATTATCTTTTTACTCTCCAGACATGGTATACATCTTGCGCTGTAGTGACTGCAATTCCTGTTTCTGTCTGACCTTATCAAGGGTTCATTCCTGTGTGACCCTTGAACAGCTTGGCCAGTCAGACACACATATGCCTTCCTCAGAAGAAGCAGGCCAGACCGCCCAAACAGCTGCTGCTCTCCTGACCAGACCAACTCCACACACCAATCATGCAACATGCTGCAGGGGCAGCTGGACTACACTGACGGAGGTCAAAACACACATACTGCACAACCCCCCCCAGTACTTTATGCACACATTCACACGTGCACGCACAAACCCGGGCCAATCTATATCCGACACATGTGCACGAGAGCATCACAAGCGCCCTTTCTAATTCACTGTGCTGAATATAACTTGATGACCAGATGAATGACGTTTACACATGGAAATACAAATTGTGAGGAGAATAGACAGCCACACATACCGATAGACAAGACAAGTGCGAACCATTTACACATTCCACATTTTTCTCTTTGTTGTGTGCAATCGTATCAGCTGAACCGTGAGGAAACAGTTCAGTGTGTGAGCAAATCAAGAATCAATGTAATGATATGGCCCATTAAGTTATGAAATGAGGTTCTTCACAAATTGTTTTGCTTCTAGTAGATTTCTCCAAACAGGTTCTTCTGTAATGGGCTGGAAAGACAAACACCTCTATCAGCAAGTCAACTTCAGGCTCAGCACTGGTTTCTATTTTTGTGTTTATTGCTTAATGTATGTGGGGATTTCTTCCTGTAAGTAGCCAAACGATTAATCTTTTATGCAACTCAAGCTAATAATGACATGAGGGTCTATTATATGTTATACTAAGTATTGCTGATTATGTATTTTCAACTGATTTGTCCTCCACTGGATTCACTAACTTTAAAATATACCACAAAGTCAGAAATATGCCGCACACTCAGGCATATGTAAACTCTACATCATGTTTTTAAACTGGCCATACTCATTTTCTGATATTAATTTCATCAACAGTGACTAAGTTAATGTGCCGTGACGGTTGTAATTATAAACATAATATGGAATGCAACCACCCTATTATGACTGGAGACACATGGGAGTCAGTAAGCAATCATGTATGCTGCGTGATATTTTAAACCTTGTTTGGACAGCCCGCTTCAGCAAGGTGTTAGCACCTTGTTGCCACTCATCGAATTAAAATGTTAAACCTGAACAACATGAACAATGCAGCTGAATACCAAATTAGAAAAAGAAAAATCTGTGTTAAAGCAGAGTATCTAAATAAGGTCAGAAACGTCTGAACGCCGGTGGAAAACATTCACATTCATATTGCTGAATGTAAATGAAATGTCATAACCCAGTGTGTGCATCCTACCACTTAACATCTTCATTTCAAGCAATGGCTAAACACAGCAGCCCTCACCACTTTGATAAATACATTCATTTATATGCTCGGGTATTTAAGAAGAGAGAGTGCCTTCAGCATCAGATGTGCATAATAATATACAGTACATGAAATCACCACATCTCCTCTGTAATGAAAAGGTCTTCGCAAAAGCTGCAAAACCCGGCAACTCTATTTAAATTTATAAAATCCCAAACACCATTTGTGGAGGGCGAAATGCAAATGCATTATTAATATTCCACAAGAAAGGGAGGCATTAGTCACAAATTATATAATTCAAATTAAAGTGTTTTGTATTTAGTAATATTTGTAAGTGAAACTATGGGAAAGAGAAGAGGTCTAGCTCAGCACTTTCTCAACACGCAGTACGAAGTGAAAAGTTACATTTAGTTTTTAAAAAAAGAGAAAAGAATAATGTGTGGCTTAATCAAACAGCCAGAGGATTTATCTTTATGAATGTTTTTATGTCCAAGCCATACCTGTGCTAGGACCAGAGTACTGGCTGTAAGTCAAGAGAAACAGATAGGTGCATTGTTTGTTTATAAATATATATCATATATATATATATATATAATATACTATAGGTTGCCAGTACTAGTCATTAAAAGTGTCATCTGTGCTGCTCCATCACAACAACAATCACTTGGCAGGGCTCGTAATGTCTCCTCATCTTATCAAGATTTAAAGCAACATTGTCTCTGAAATATGTTTCCTCTCATGTCAGTGTAACTGTGACACAGTGGGTTTGATTTTAGGCCTCGGGGATGTTTTAAAGCCGTTACGCAGCGACATATCACTGCCCCCGGCTCACGTTGTATCTGAAAGTGTTTTATGGCTGAAATAGAAGAAAAGCAATAACATTTTTTAGTCTTGGAGGTGAGTAGATCCTTCCATTAAGGTCCAGTGATGGCATGCTGAACTCAGTCCAGGATGAAACAGAAAATGCTCCCAGTGTTCACAACACCTTCCCTTACATTGATTGGCAATTAAGACCTACTGTCCAGAACATAAGTCCACATTACTAGGATAAAAAAATAAATAAAAAATACACGTCCATTAAGGGTTCACTGGAAGCCACACTTCTCTCCCAGGACTGTAGCTTGGGGCTTAATAATAAAGTTAGCAGCTGTCATAATGTACCCCCTGTGGATCACAGTTCATTAATGCAGCTCCGGCCTTACAAGAGTACAGGGGCTGAGAAGTGGCACTGTATTGATTACAAATCCACCACCCCACATATACACACACAGACACGCGCATGCACGAGCACACACCAACACACCCTATACCTGACCCACATCAGCCTTGTATATACTGTGGCTAGCGGTGATGATTCAGCACTTTTAGCCCAGCAGCAGAGTTGAGTTAAATGCAGGACATGAGAAAAAGGAGGAGGAGGAGGAGGAGGAGGAAGGTGCGTCGTGGCAAACAGCCAACCCATCAGAGTGGAGAATGTGGGGTGGGTGGAAGGGTAAGAGTTGCAGCATGGGGGTCGGCGGTGATGTCATCTGATGCTTGGAGTGATGGATAACCTTACCATGAAGAGATCGGGCACACACACACACACACACACAAACATTTCTACACAAACATTTACAGTAGAAGCAAACGTGTGCACGGGGATGAAGTGTGCGCACGCAGCTGAATATTCAACTCTCACTGCACACACACACACACACACACACTAAACAATGCACATTTTAAACCACACACAGAGACAGAGGCATCCACCCACGCACAGGCACAGAGTTTTCTCTTGGTATTAAAGCACTTCTTTGGCTCTGATGTCTTGTCACTTATCTTAAGCACTGGGAAGATGTGTGCTGCTGGGGGAGGGTGAAGGGAGAGAAAAAAAAAAAGGAGAGAGAGAGATGACACACAAGCCAGCTTCATTCTGCTGACTGCTCAACTTTAGGCGTTGGCGAGTACAGATTAACAATGACGGAATGTACTAACATCCATCCACAGTAAACGGTGATTCATTTTCACTTTTTTCACCATTCAAAGTCATCCCAAGTTAGGCTTCATCTGACATAGAGCCATCAGGCCTTTGATGTCGACATATATGATTAATCAAAATCTTGTGTAGCCTTATATATCTCGGCGGAAATAGACTTGTCGTGTACTTTTGGCGGGTACAGTGTACTGTAGAGTGAGGATGCAATGCTTTAAAAGATTTTTAGAAACGGTCCTGGAAGGTTGTCTAAAATGTTCTTTTTTTTCTATACATATTGCACAAATATTGTTACTTTTCACTAAATAAATAAGCACAGTAGCATAGCTTGTAGCCCTGTGTCTGCCATCTCCCCTACATCTCTGCTGCTTGCACCTGTCCCCATTTACGTTCCTGGAAAACTGGCTGATTCCCCTCACCTGAAATATTCATTTCTTTTTCCATCTCTATTTCAAACTCTCACAGATGTGTGCGTTTGTTTCCTTTGAGTACTAGTTTGGTGCAGAGGCAGGGTTTTGTTTCTTCCTCCCCGACTTTCTTTCTTTCTACCCCCCCTTTGTCTTTCTCTGTCTCTGTCACACTCTCTCGCTCCCTTATGAGCTTTCATTCCCTCTCACTCCTTTGTCAACCTCCTCTTGCAAAGAGAGCGAATGTCTATTTTAAGCAATGTGTCATGCACCAACCACCCCCACACAGACACAGCGCAGAGGAGAAGACTGGCACAACTCAAACATGTTGAACGTAAGTATCCATGTGTATAGTGTGCGGGTAAGTGCATTTACTCCCTTATCCATAAACAGCCCAAAATAAGTCCACAGAAAGCGTCAGTGATGCTGTCGCAGTTTCACCCAGCATGGGTTCATTTTAAGGCACCACTGAGTATGAAATCTCAGTACCTTCATATCCCACCAAGTGCAACAAAGCTAATGATCAATCGGTCGATAACAATGCCTCTTATGTTTCGTTTAATAAATGAAAGATAAATAAAAATAACAGATTAGAGAAACAAATGTCATAAAATTGGCAACTACAGAACTCAGAGGAGGGAAAAGATGCATTAACAGCAAGAGAAAGTCTATTATCTACTTTAATCGAGCCACAATGTTTGAACATCAGATGTGCTGTGGCTCACGAGGCTCTAGATAAAAATACAAACATCCAGGAACAAAAGTGAAATCTGGCAAACTAAAGATTAAAAAGTACTTCATGTACAATTAATTTATGAGTTTCATTTATGTTACCATGAGGTTGGGAATCATCTGCTTCTGATCTGTGTATATCCACAACCGAAATCTGGCCTCCACTAAATTGTCTCAGATTGTTATTGTCCTGCATGTGCATGTTTTTCAATGAAATCCATTAGGATGTGACAAAGTTAGGATCATTTGCCCACTTTAAGAGCGAGGGATTTTCTGGGATCCCCTGTTTTGATCTTGATCTAAACTTAATCATTAATAAATGGTAAATGGAGTACATTTATATAGCACTTTCTTGACCATAGCTAGGTCCCAAATAGGGCAAGGCAACTCATTCACCCATTCACACACACTCACACACCAATGGCTACCAGGCTGCCATGCAAGGCGTTGGCCACCATTAGGAGCAACTTAGGGTTCAGTGTCTTGCCCAAGGATATTTTTTTTTATATGTGGAAAGGAGAAGCCGGGGATCGGGCCCACAACCTTACATGTTTAAGTGTAAATTGTTGATATATGTGGCTCAGCTGGTAGAGTGGGTGGCCTTTGAATCGTAAGATTGTGGGTTCGATCCCTGGCTCCTTCTGTCCACATGTCGGAGTGTCCTTGGGCAAGACACTGAACCCTAAGTTGCTCCCAATGGTGGCTAGCGCCTTGCATGGCAGCCTGGTAGCCATTGGTGTGTGAGTGTGTGTGAATGGGTGAATGAGTTGCCTTGTAAAGTGTTTTGGGACCTAGCTAATGTCAAGAAAGCGCTATATAAATGTACTCCATTTACCATATATATTTTGGTAAAGTGAATATCTGCTGTTTGCAGGTTTCACCATGATACCAATATGAATGTTATGAATGTTATAAGATCCTGTTTCAGAGGTGGATACATTTTTATATATCTCTTATTTTACCAGATCAATTATCCTATTGGCTAAGTGTTACAATGCTACCAATGGTAGGTGTATGTGCATTATGGCTAAACTTTTAAAGTGTTGTCTATAATATCTAAGGGTTTCTTTTAAATCTATTTTGTTCTGTTTTTTTGTTGTTAGCTGGACAATCTGGAACATTTCTCATCAGTCCTTCAAAGTAATTACATATTACCCTGAGGGACTGATGAGAAATGTTTCGGACTCACCCCATGTTGATTATGAATGATGTCAGTTAATCGTAGATTTCAAACCATCATCTTGACCACACAGCATGTTGACACCCAGGTGCATGTGGTTCAGAGAAAAAGGTTTCATATTTCTTTTTGTCTGTACTGAACACCAAACAGGTTTGACTGTTATACATTTAAAGTACCTTGTGAATTCTGGGGTGACACTTTCAGTGATGTTACACCTGCATACATAATATTCAGCCTTTTTTCTACAGCGGGTTGACATGTATATGAGGCAGGCGACAGTATGTAAAATACATATGAAATGAGTCAGTCTTCCCGAATGATTTCAACGTGCGAACATCTTTCTTCTTACATTTCTAGTTTGTTCAAATGTGTGCTTTCAGCCTTTTTGTCTCTCGTGTCCCAAACATCTCACCTCACCCTGCTCCCTCCCTCCCTCTCTCTCTTTCTCTGATAGCTGAGTGTGAGATGACTCACGGGACGAGGCGAAGCGCCGGGCACACACAGCTCTCAGGTAATGAGAAATGATGTTGGTGTCAACGGTGGAATCGTCCAAATCATCCCTGAGCTGAGTTACATAATTCAAATATCATTCTTTTACTCCCCCTTCTCTTTTATCCGTTATCACTGCCTTGTCCTCTGGCGCGCTCTCCCTCGCTTACTCTCAGTTCAAACAGATTTGATTTCTATTCCTCTATGTTCCAGTGACATCGCCGCTCCTCCGAGAGGCGTGTGCTGGGATTGGAACGAGGATCAAGTCACCCATCACAGCAAAGCATGCAGGGAAAGGCCAGGAGGTAGGCAGCCTGTCTGTGTGAGCCTGTATGTTGGAGTATGCACCAGCTTTTATCTCTTTATTTTACTGTTTTTCTTTGGCTTGCTTGGTGTTTGTGACTGTGTTTTGTGTGCTGTAGTTTTTTTTAGTGAGGCTTTTTTGTGTTGTTTTAACTGTAACTCTTTATATATCTGATGTTAACAGATTACCCAGTGAAAAAACTATTCTTTTATGCTCATAACTTTGCTCTGTCAGAAGTTATATAAGAAGATTGATAAAACTAAAATCATTTCTCTTGGATGGTAAATATGAATCTGCAGCCAGCTTTAAATGTACTGCACCTTTTAACCTTTGCTTAGGTGTCAAAGCGCTTCACACTTGTCTCACAATTTCATACACACACCAATGGAAACAAAGCTACGATGCTAGCTAACATCAGGACCAACTTAGGGTTCAGTGTATTGCTCAAGGACACTTCAATAGGTGGACAGCTGGGACCGGGGATTGGGGATCGAACCACCAACCTCACAATTTGTAGATGACCCGCTCCAGGATCATATGCAACAGTAACCAACATCTAAAAATCTCACTGATTTGCTAAATTTGTATGGAGAAAAAACTATTTTTAGCCTAGTAACTTGTTGGAGTCACAATAAAACACTTATGAGCAGGTTATTACATCGAATTTACTGATTATTAAACAGATTAACAAACTATTTCCTAATATGGCTTTCTGTGTGTTTCTATCTCTATTGCTTTTAAGGTAGAGTGACACCGATCATGTGACCACAATGACAATCATTTCTCACTGAGGTGGTGATATAACCATCATTTCCCCCGCACAATGCTGATATGACATGAAATATCCCTATTGAGAGCAGATTGTTCGGATGGTAACAGGGGCGAACAGGAAAGTCAATCCGCCACAAAAGAATCCTTTCAGCTTCTTCTGTGAGCAGTGTATTGATGTGACACATTGAACTCAACTGCCCACGAGTGCTGTTTGTGGTCAGCTGCCGGGAACGGAAATGAGGTTCACCAGATTGGTTTTTTGGAATCTGAATGGGAAAACTTTCCGGGCCAGGGCTGAGTCTGTGCCGGCTAGATTGAGGTGAGATAGAGTAGAGAATATGAGCAGAGAGATGAAGTTGACCCCAACCTTTTCTCACCCCCCCCTCCAATCGTTTCGTGCTCAGACTAGCAGTCGCCTCCTTGCCAAGGTGGAGGAAAATATACTGTTAACTGCGGGCATGGAGTCACTTCAGCTTCTGTCTCTTTATTTTCATCCACTTGTATTCACTGTGATTCATTGTTCCCCTGCACCGAGTGTCTGAGGTACAGTGCTCGCACTTCCCGTCTCTTTGTGCGCATACAAGCACCTGAGCGTGCACGCACACATGCAGTCTCACACACATTTTATTTTACTTTCATCTACTCTGTCTTCTTCTGCTTTTCCCTTCGCTCCCTCTTCCTCTCTCCAGCAGTGGTTGAAATCTTGGATGTATTGGCATGTCTCCTTTCATCACCCCACCATTTGTGAGGAGGATCGAGGAGAGTGTACAGACCTGGGAGAGTGTGTGTTGAGGCGTAAAGGACCCTCTCAGCCCTAAGCCAAGTCCTGTCCATCCAACGGAGAGCCCAGACGGTGTGATTCAGCCCTCCTGAAGCCCGGCCAACTCTTACTCACACACACACACGGAGATACACACACTCAGAGGCACTCAAAGAGAAAGTCACAGACATCCTCTCTCCTCTCTTAAGTCACCACAGCGAGGCTGCACTAGAGGAGAGGCAGGGAGATGAGGTGCGGAGGGGTAGTTCTGCAGTTCTCAATCCTCAGGGCAAGGTCACCTTCGCCTGGCTAGAAGCACGCAGGAGTGATACGAGGACTGAGGAGGGTACAGGTTAAGTCTGACTTCTAACAAACTTCCCTCAAAACAGATTCAACTCCCTCCAGGGCAAACACATAAATTGATGTATGCTTATGGGGCAACTGGCATGTTTTTAGACTTGCATGCATGATTTAGTGGGAGAGAGGGCTGAATGATGGAGAGGGTCATAAGCATGAATCTATAAGCCACAGGGACTTTGACTTGGATATTTGTGCATTTGTATGATTGCATGAACCACAAAGTTAATATAATTCTGGGGTTGTGGTACCAGTGTGTGCTGTGTAGAAAGAAAATCTCATTCAGAACTTTTCACGCTGCAAATGAAGGTTGTTGTGCAAGAGTTTTCTGTTATAAATTGTGTGTTACAAAAAACAACAACTTTAGGCAAAAAACAATTTAATGAAATTTTTAAACTATTAAACATTTTCAAGTTCCATAGTTTAAAAATGTTATTAAATTGTTTTTTGCATTAAAGTTGTTTTTATAGTTTCATAGCTTATTACTAGTTATTAGCTCATAATAACTTATTACTAACATCAGCTGGAACTGCAAGAGTCGTGTGTATGTGTCAGGGTTTCCACGGGGTCTTAAAAAGTCTTAAAATGTCTAAAATTCACCTAAGATTTCATAAAATGTCTTAAATACAATTTTGAAAGGTCTTAAAAAATGCATTTTCGGTATTTTTATTCAAAACAAATGCATAAACATCCATGCCACTTTTAAAAGTTTCGCTTTTTAGGCCGCTATATACAAACAGAACTAAAGTATCTGTGCAGCCCGGTCAGAATTAATCAAGCACAACCTACAGTGTATGGTTACAGTGGAGAAAATGTAACCCTTTCACCCTGAACACTTAACTGGTGACAGAAAGTGACGTGTCAATCAAATTGCCATAATTTCGCGGCAATTTGCGATAGCGACGTTATGAAAGCTGATTCTGAAAGCCGACAAGCAGAGTTTCTGTAAAAAATATCATAATGTCGGTAATTTATATGAAACACTCCACCTGTCGGCTTTCAGAATCAGCTGGAATCACATCGATGGGGCACATGGGTGAGGAATTACAGTAAATTGATTCATGCTATTCACTCTGTAT
Organism: Pseudochromis fuscus; assembly: GCA_900323345.1. NCBI lineage: Eukaryota > Metazoa > Chordata > Actinopteri > Pseudochromidae > Pseudochromis > Pseudochromis fuscus. Next base: position 37,540 of record OOFC01011712.1, read on the forward strand.
CTACGGCGATATGGTCAGTTTTAAAGGGTTTCAAGAAAAGCACACAGCAAAGCCATATTACTTGTATAAGATGGGCAAGTGCAAGTTCAATGGTTTGTGGCTCCAGAACGAACAATTTAATTGTTTAATTGTTGAAGCTGGTGGATGGAAACATATGATGCACATTGCACCATCTTCAAGAAAACTTTGAAACTTGGAACATTGGGCATTAAGGCATTGAAATCCCATGGGTTAGTTAGTTGCATGTAGTTGCAGCCCGTATGGATGTGAAATGGGTCTTAAAATATATTCACTATGGTCTTAAAAAAGTCTTAAATTTGACTTGTTAAAACCTGCAGGAACCCTGATGTGTGTACCCATCACCCCACTGACGTTACTGGGGAACCATGGCTAGTATTTCTTATTCCATTCCCAGACTACATTGTCTTGTTATGTGCTGTGAATCAACATGATATCCACATTAGCAGTAGCCCCAATGTGTCCAGGTCGCTTAGCACTGTGGCACAGTTGTGACGCTGTGCTCCTTGAACGACCAGGAGACCTTCTCTCCACCTTCTCTCTCCTCCTCTGTTGTTCCAAAGTCTGCCCCCAAGCTGCCCAGTGGGAAGAAACAATGAAAGGCCGACCACCCACACTGTCCACTGCAGTTCATCCACATCGAGCCCTGGAAGAGCTGAGGGTATCTCAGTGCATCCTTACTGGTTACACTGACTTATAAGGCTTTATTTTTATTATCATTAGGATTATTTTTTGGCATACCTCTGGAAGAAATATCAAATAATGAAATTTCAATATGTACAATACGTCATGGAAAAAGTGTGAGATTGTGAATAATATAATCCAAAGCTGTACCAAGCACAAATCAGATGTACTGTATTTGAAGCCATGCATGGACCAAGGAAGAGAAGGAAAAGTGAGAGTTAAAAAGAGAAGGAAGGAAATAGCTAGAGAGAGAGTGAGAGAGAGGAGGAGGAGGAGGAGGAGGAGGAGGAGGAGGGAGGGGGAGTGTGACAAGCGCCATAACATCCTCTGAGATGCATTTGGACAGAGTGAGCATCTGTCAAAACAAGGCAGCCTCAACGGCCGCCTCACTAATGGCTATGGACGTGAGCGACAGAGGGGGAGGAGAGATGGGGGAGAGACACACAAGATTGGTGCTGCACGTGCGCACACGCACACACAAATCACACATGCACACACACAACAGCTGCAACTCTTTTTTTTTTTTTTGCTTGCAGCAGATCCCACCAATCATTTGATACCAAATTTCTACAAAGCTACACTGTAATAGCTATTGAACTATTTTCATGTTTGTGTGTGTGTGTGTGTGTGTGTGTGTATTTATGGACCCAAGTATTTCAGTGTCTGTGTGCAAGCGTGGTGTGTGCATGTTTACCTTCCAACTGTGTTTTTGGTTGTCAGATACTTTCCACCATCTCTCATTGTGATGAATTGGATGCTGTGTCAATCACTCATCTGAATTGTTTTTTTTTTTTCCTTTCTTTTTTTTTTAAAGGCAATTTGGGCAGAGGTGTGTTTCTCTCTCTCCCTCCCTCCCTCCAAGAAACAACCGTGAGCAAACCCCCTTGAGTTTAAATCATGGTGTTGGCAGAAAATGCGATTCTGCATGACAGTTATAACAATTACATAGCCCACACAAACAATATCATAGACCTCAAAATGACCTAATTCAACCAGACTCTGTCATTTACAATTGACATTGCCGTGTGTGTTTGATGAGAAATGTAAAAGATTAAATACCAGGAAGTTTAAAGTAATATTAGACTTGTATTTCCTATTTCCCCCCAGGTCTGTAGAGAAAGTGTGCAGAAAAAAAATACTACAGTGTTACCCAGATCTTAACCGCCTAAGGCTACTACAACTGTGCACACAGCAGGAACCCATGCAAAAAGACTGAGTGCCATTAGACACATACGCTAAATGATCCCATTCAGCGAGAAGTATTAATTAAATTTCTCAACCTTTATCATTCACGCTCAAGAAAACTGCTTCTGTTTTTAGTCCACGAGGATCCCTTCAGCCAAAATGACATAAATAAAATACTTAAACATGAACATAAATGTTTTGTGGGTCACACAGAAATTCCCAAAAACTCTAAAAGGTGGCGCCAATCGATACAAATTTTACGTTACGATGCCAATACTGAAGAAAAAGACAAAAAAATCTCAAATTATTCCATACTGTCATTGATTCTTCATTTACATGTTATTAGTATTATGGTAAACACACTAACGTGATGGGTAATGATAGGGAAATTGAGCATATCGTGTAAATATCCAGCACATGGCCCATGAAACACAGTTAACTAGAGTATGTTTAAAAAAAAAAACAGCTCAAAAATTGATAGGTTTTGAGAGTTTCAGCTGTTGGTCAAGACTAAATATGATGAACAAAATCTGTAGACAGGACAGGACAGTTAGAAAACAGGACTGCAGTCAAATACAATAGTTAAATTGCACTGTAAATTTATAAAAGGGACTTTTTTGTATTTTAATAAGTTTGACATCCACATCAAAGTTGAATTATCTACAAATCCTTTGTAAAGAGGACACTTTATGCTGATTTACAGCTTTATATTTAAATTTATAGTCTTGACCCCGTCTAGAGCAGTTTTGTGTAGATTGCAATTCCAAAAAGTCCTTATTTAACTTGTAATTGCCATTTTGACCCCCCACTTGACCCCCCCTTCTCAAGAACCTACTTTCTTCTGATTGGCTAATGTCAGACAGAGTGACAGGAGGCAGAGTCCGACTGTCCAATAGGTGAGAAAGATTATTGTGGCACACACAGGCAGATTTTAATCACAAGCTGTATGTAAAATGTTTTCTATGTGTCCATATTAATTAGTGTGTGTGTGGGAAATAACGACTGGAGTGGAAAATGTTGCAGCCGGGAAATACTGAAGGTAACCTGCCTAGTAAAATGTTAACAATTATACAGTGTCTCCATGCACAGGCGATTATTTATATGCTGCAGTACATTAAATAAATACAAAGTGTTCCGTTGCTATGACGACAGTTTTGATTACATCACATTTTCAGCCTCTGAACGAGTATTTTTTTTTACAGAGATTACAAGAACATCACTTTACCTCATGATTTGAAATTTTGACTACATATAGTATGAACACTCCACACTGCAATACTTAGAACAGAAAACATGGAAACACATAGATCCTCTTTAACAGTGCTCTAATGGCGCATTTACACTGGTACCTACTCGCTGCGCTTCGCTTCGGTTTTGGCACATTCGCACTGGCAAAAAAGTACCTGGAACTTGGAAAAACTTCCCGGTCAGGTAGGAGCAGGTACTAAAATCTTATTGGTCGGAATCGTCACTGCGTCGTTACGTCATCACTGTGCGGCACGTAATCTGTCCTCACAAACACGCCATTTTAAATCTCCGGCAAACCGCACAGACGTGTTTGGAATAACAACAAGAAGAGAAATGGCATCTGTTAGAAATCCTGCCCCATGGACTCGGGACGAGGTGCAAACCTTTCTGTCATTAGTCGCTGATGAGAAAATTCAGCAGGAGCTGGACAGCGCGGTCAGAAACGAAAGAATCATATAAAAGATGACGTCACAAATGACGGCCAGCTACATGGAGGAGGGACTATCTTCGCTAATGTAAATGCAGTCGAGGAAGGCCGATGCCGAGCGATCCGAGGTGAAATGAAGCGAGTAGGTACCAGTGTATATGTGCCATTATTGACCAACTAAGTACAGATGTTGGTACAGAGACTACACGTCCCATCAGCAGAGTCTAAATCACTATGAGCTTAACCTTTCTTTTCAGAACATTGCAGATGGTTTACCTTTACTAAAATTTAAGAATTTTTTTAATGCCACCAGTAATACAGCTTGTACAGTGAGGCATTGTAACCCCGCATGCACATGAAAGCTTGTTAGGTGCACTATTATCTAATTAGGCCCTGCTGGAACAATGCCTAATCAGGTCACCTTTAAAATGCCCTTAAGTAAGAGCTTTGGTCAGCAACTTTCTTTTGGCTGTTGTGCATGAACACACACACACACACACGTGCAAATGTGTTCTGAAATTCTTTAGCTTTATGCAACAATTTTGCAAGAACTAGTAACCGGTCAGCCAGGCTAAATATGAAAATTTCCCACCATGTCGGAGCTTTCCACAGCCCAATAAAACACTGATTCTTGTATTGAAACTTTCTCCTAACATGGCGTGTGTCTGCGATTAATATACTTTTCCCTCAAGATCAATATCAATCTCGTGTCTGTGTGTTAAGTAAAGAGCTGCAGCAGGAGGTGATAAGTTTAGCTCAGAATAAAGATGGAAGCTGAAGCAAACGACTGGAGCGTCTCTTTTCAAAGTTGAAATATGCAGGGTAGCACAGTATCTTACTTTTAATCCTTTCAGTACAAATCAGAAATGCAAAAATGACAATAAAATGTTTGGTGGATAGATAAACTGTTTCAATTTCCTGTTGTTTTTTTACTCTTACTGCTAAGCTAAACTAAATCCATCATTGTTCCAGCTCCAGACTTTACTAATACACATGAAGAGCGGTTCTGATCTTCCTGACCTGTTGTGACCACGACCATGGTGTTGACGTGTACAGCATTTACAAGTCAGATAATGTCACTTGAGAGTATTGCCCTGGTTTTCTGGGGCTTGGTGATCCATTTAATGACAGCAACCTAGCCATCTAATGACCCAGAAACTGCTGTACCTGCTGTTGGATTGCAGCAAAAAAAAAAAAAAAGAAGAAAAATGTCAGCCATTGACTAACCAAACAAGCAAGACAGTCCACCCACTGCTCACCCACACACAGCACCCTGGTTAAATCTAGGGGAAATTGATCTGATTTGACTGACAGCTCTTGTTTTAAGATCCCATAAGTTAAACACACACACGAACTTTACTTTTTTTCTTTTCTGTGTGTGTGTTCGTTTGTCACACATACACATGCACACACGCAAAGAGCATTGCATGGTGTGTTTTTGTTGGGATTTTGACAAACAACAACAGTGACCTTTAAGGGAGGCGAGGCAGCATGGCTGTGATCACAGGGAATGGAAACGGAGCCAGAGTGAAATGTCAACCGTCCCTGTGGTCTTAGCACTGACGCAAAACTGCCAGAAAAGGGAGAGAGCGGGAGAGTGTGTGTGTGCGTGTGTGTGAGTAATTGTGTGTGAGACTGTGTGTGTTAATCATGCAGGGGGCTGTGCGTGGATGTGTGTATATTTTTGTCTATCAGCGTGTGAAAATGCATCATTGTGCATATGTGTGGCAGAAGAGTGCAGACGACCATAAGCGAAACATAAGTGACACCTTCTGAAATTCATATCTGTCATTCAGCTGGTAAGATTGCAAAAGGAAATCATTGCACGTGGCTGATGCTTCATCACTTCTACTGAGTGTCAGTGAAGTTGCATGGCAGTCACAGATAGAGTCATTACAGTCACATGATTTATGTGTGAAATGGTATGAAAGGTATGAGGTACGACGGCGTTAGCCCTTTACATTGGCCCCTCCTCCAGAGTAATCTTTGCATGTGGGACGACTGCAGACACAAGCTCCACCACTCGTACAAACATATCCCAACTCCAACCACTTCACACTTGTGGATGATAAAAATATCAGCTTTAACCCTTGTGTTTTTATCTGTCTTTGGGCAAACTCTTGGATTTGGATTTAAACCCAACATCTTAAATGCCAAAATCAACAGATAAATATAATCTTCAGTGATGTGTTAGTGTTTGAATTTAATTCTGTTACTTTATATCAGACTTGTTCTTTTCCATTGTGTGTAGGGTTGCAAAGGTGGAAAATTTCCGGTAAATATCCGGAAAATTTCTGGAAACTTTCCATGCAAGGTTAAGCTGGGGAATTTTGGAGATATTCCAAATTGAAAACTTTATATAGGAATTATAAAAATTATTGGTAATTTATGGGAATTAACTGGAAATTGGGGGTAATTTAAGCAAACTGTATCATAAACAAATAACTAAAAAGCTTGTAAACACACTGAAAAGAAATATATTTGGCTAAACAACTGAAAATGTCTTTAAAATATTTTACAGTTGATGTATAAATTCTTGTACGGTTACAGAAAACCGTCTTGCAGGAGTCAGAAGAAACAGCATCATGTTTGAGGGAGCTATAATAAGCTAGCTTCTTAAATGGTCAATGAAATGAAAACTAGCTTACATTTAGCACGTAACTTACCAGCTAGCTACTGTATGAATACATTTTTCTTTAATTTTTGCAAGTAATACCATTATAGATCAAATATATTTACCACATAATACTGTAAAAAACTTACTTGACTTTATATAATCCACAGGCTCAACTGTGTGGCTTCAATATTCCTGTGCTTTGGACTCAATAGTGTGGCCTCCAAGGTTTAAGCATCATCTGTGCATGTGATGGAGGGGTGCACAGTGCATGCAGGGGGTGTGGCCTTAAATGGTTGAGGAGTGTACTTGCATTAAATCTGGTTGTTTTAACCAAGATTATGCTACAATATATTTTTGCCAATTATATTTAAGTTCCCTGTTGAGGGCCAACCTTCAATTTAGTAAATTTCTGTTTTATTCCCATAAATTCCTGTACTATTTTGGTGGCTTGTTTATGAGTTTTATGCATTTAGATTATGGCCCACAACATATAGTGTCAATTTTTCCTATGTACAACAGCAACATGTATCAATACACAAATGGTACAAAGAAAGAAAATCTGGAGTTGGGTAATAAGGAGAGAACAGTGCAGGAACTGTATTTTGTAACAAAATGGTACCTATGTTATTTCCACAAGGCACAGTATGACTACCGAGCAACAATGTGGCGCTTGGAAAGAAGTGAGATTGTTTTTAACAGACACAAAATGGTTCATATGTGCAACTAAAAAGCATGTCCTCACCTGGGAGATATGGAGATTTACTGCATGTAGTCAATCACAGGGTTCAGTACAAGGATCCTGGTGAAACTGCACCACGTCTGTCTCATCAACAAACTTAGGGAACAAACATTACTCCACTGTCCTTTCATAACCTGCAAGCTTCATAGCTCACACAAAGACAAATATGAAGTGAACACACTTTTAAACTTTGTCAACAAGGGAAAAAAACATCTGCCAGTGCTTACCTTAGTAACTGTTGTGAGGTAGAAGGAGGCCATTCACAGTCTGTTGTTAGTTTACTCTGGAATAATCGAAGAGGCAGCTGCTACCTGTTGAAAGTCTTTTTTCCAGATTGGTCTTTAATGTCACATGTATGTTTTGGTACAAACTGTACAACTACTGATACAACATAACAATAAATGACACTGCAAACTAAGAAGAATTACACTTTGGACTGTAATCAACAGTAAATCTGTGTTCATGATGGAGATCATAGGTGATAATATTTAAAATAACCAACAGTGTAGGTCCAGTTCAATTGAAAACATTATCATTGTGTTGGTTCTCTCTGACCTCGTGACCTTTTCTACAAAGTAATTCTTCTTACAGACGGTCAGACTTTAATTTCTCTGAATCGTAATTACATTATCACTGTTTATTCTTTCATACAAATAAACAAACCTCACTGCTGTGTAGCTGCAGTACACCAGCTACAAAAGGCTTTTTGGTTTTGAAATATGAAAGTGAAGTTTTTCCTCTCCAGAATGATTTTCAAAGCAGAAAGATCCATTTTTAAATCCTTCCATTCAAGCTTCACTGAATACCAAAAAACAACTGTCCAATCAATAGGATGACCTCCTGTGTTTGGCGAGAAGGGAGCTCAGATAAGAGACCACTTTCTGACTTCTTCATGTAATGTCCATGGAACAGAGACAAAAAAAACATGCAGCCAGCTATATTTAGTGGTCGGCCCTCCATTCATATTTTCAAAAGCTTTGGGTGGATCTTAGAGCTAGATCACTCCTTTAGTTTCTTTTCATTTATTAGCCAGAGTGTTGCAGTAGTCCTGATATTTAAGCTTTTCAAAGACTCTCTTACCCTCTAGGCAGAATAACTGAACTCGAGGCACAAGGTACAACATTCAGGGAGGGGGGGGGTTAGAGGGTCTTGGGTTCCCCAGACGTGCACTCAATCTGGGTTCCACTTGATGCACACCTGTGACACCAGGGTCTCTGCAGTTTGGTGGCGCAGAAGGAGGCATAACATGAGGGCCGCCACCACAGTTTGAAGTCAGGAGCCCGTCTGTTGCAGCAGTATGGATTCTGTAGAAATGTGCCAGCTGACAGAAAGGCAAGTGGGAGGGTGTCACCGTGGGGGCTGTACACCATTTGAAACACCCAGAGCTGTAACTAACCTACACACACACACACACACACACACACAAAACAATTGCATGCTCAGTTTTCACTGTGGGAGACATACATTTAATCAAAGAAAATTAGATTGCAGCCTTTGCTTTTATATGCGGGTCCTATGGACCAGTAATCACATTGCATTGTACTGTATCACATATTGTACTGTATCATATTGTATTGTGTTCTATCATATTGTGTCATACCATGTCATATCATTTTACTGTATTGCATTGCATTGCATTTAATTTCATCACATATATTTTTGTTGTTGTTGTTTTGATTTTGTATTCTACAGTACTCCACTACGCTGTGCAACAGCAGGGCACACTGTGATGTTAAGGTATGAGAAAAACAACACAACACACAGACCAACAGGAAAACAAAGCTCTATATATTTAGCCATATGTGAGCTTGGGATGCGCTCTGATTTTGTTCATCCAGATTGAAAACACTACAAAGTTGTACACACTTGGTCCATTGGACTGCATGAATGCCATTGCGAGTCGGGCTGTACTGTAAAGACAGTTGACCCACAAGTGATAGGAAGAAGAAGTTGGTGGGAAGTGAGAAGAACAAACCTGAGTGTGTGCATGCATGTGTGTGTGTGCAAATGAGTGAGTGAGTGAGGGAGCTCCTGGGCTGTATTGGTATTTTGAAATGTGATTGACAGGGGAGAAGTCTATTAGGTGAGATTGTTAACAGAGTTGAGCCTGTTATCTACTCCAGGCAGCCGTGAAAGGGGACGGCTGATTCACAAGGAAGCTATTGAGAATTTCAAAGGTGTTGTCTGACTGATTTGGGCCCAGGCCCACGTCACACGGAGCCAACAAGCCGACTTCTTCTCGAACCCACGCTGATCAATGTGCTTCCACGTTCTTCCCTCCGTCGCTCTGTTTCTTTGCTGCTCTTTCTGAAAGAAGTTTCACTCTTCTCACATTTCTTCAAGCATTTTAAGTCTTCTTTTGTCTCTCCTTTGCTAACTTTGCATTTTCCTTAGTCTGTAATACAAATTATGTCTTCTCTACTGTGCTGCATTTTTCAAGACGCCAGAAACTTTGCTTATACTGAACACAATTTAATCCGCACAATTAAGCGTATAGAGACAACTAATCAAGCTAAACTTTTGCAGAGGCGAGCCCAAAAGCAAATAAAGTTAGTTGATTTGCTTACACTGTACTTCCCATCCTTGTTTTAGCTGCATGAATATTTTATATCCTTTTTGTTTATGGTGCTTGTGAGCATTAGTTGAACAGGCGTCTCCACCCCATGAATTTCTTTGAATACCAAATACAGTTAGCAGAGTGAAAACTCTATCCTCAGTGGCTGAATAGGATCTAAGAAATTTGACTGCAGGGGCTACAAAGTCTTAGACCTAGTAGAAATATGGAAATAATAGGCAGGAAATGTGTGTGTCAGTGTAGTTTTGTCTGAATTTGTTGTGTGCATGTGTGCGCAGTGAACTCTGTTTGACCTTGATTTTGATTCACCAAACATTGCCAAGGGGGCGCAGTGAATTCATGTGTCTGTGTGCGTAAATGCTTGTGTGAATGCGTGTGTGGCAGCATGCAAGGTTATCCATTGGCTAAGGCAAACAAAATATGACATCTAGCCACACATCCTGTTCAGAGCAGCTCAACGTATACGCACACACTCACACACAAACACATTTTGAAGGCCTGTGTGTATTCTCTGAACTGTGGGCAAGACCCCAGAGGCTGTCTACTGGGCTCATTGGGCCCGGATTTAAGAGATGTGATTAACCAGTTCAGAAAGAGGTGAGGGGAGAAGCAGGAAGAGAGCCTCAGGGAACTGGTCCAATAGGAGCATTACCCAAAAGAGTTTCTACTTTGCAGATCGGGAAGGATTTTTTTTTTTCAGTTCTGGTGTATGTAAGTCATATTATATGTTACCTGAAATGCAGATTGTAGCCCACCTACAAGCAAATCCCATTTCAGAAAGGATTTGAAATGAAAAGGGTTGTTGTGAACATAGCTGGTTAATTTGGGTCCACAGAAAAAGTGGTGCACGCAAGTCATAATGAATCAGCCGAGTACGCTCACCCACCTTCAGTAAAGGCCTGTGGGTGCAGTGATTTATTGAAATGTATCTGTCATCTCTCTTCTTCCCCTCTGAGTTCTTGCCTCCTTTCATTTCTCTCCTCACTCCAGTTCTCTTTGTTTTACCTCATGCTCATTCACTTCAAGCTGTGCAAAAATAAAATGCCATTATTGTCAGGGAATATATAAAACTTAATCATCTATAGTGTAAATGATTTACTGTACCGCATATGCTCATCACTTCTCTAATGTCTCCATACTGTAAAAAATAATCGCAAGGCAAATGAGTTGTATTTAATCACTGAGGTAGTGGAGCTTTATTCTGTGGCCTGTGTTAAACACAATCACTTCTGGATGAGTTATTGAATTTCACATACATGTAGAAAATATAAAGCAGTGTAACTTCAAAGTTTCATGTTCAAAAGCACAGTAGTGAAAGTGAGCCGTGAAGTCCTCTAGTTGAAATGAGAAGCTATGGGAAACATGACTAGAAATACAGTTTATTACAAAGAGCCCAAAGGTAAAAAATAAAATATTACTGCTTCACATATAATTATGTTTCTCTCTGTCTGTTGCACACACAATACATAAATGACAAATAACTGACAGTAATGTAAGTGACTGTAAGAGAAGATTAGCCTATAAACAGGTGTACGGTGTCACTTACCTGTGCTGTAAATAAAATCTAGTTGTACGTGCTGTGTATTGTGTTGTACATATTTATCTGTAAATAACCACATGAAGCCTCTGAAATTAAAAAACAAATCATATCTGGCAGCAACCACAGACATTTGAGTCAAAAGAAATTTGTTGGACAGCGATTCTGAAATAAAATGTTTTGTCTTTACTCAAGTTAAGACCTTGACATAAATAAAACAAATAAAATCAGTGCAGCAACATTTATGCTGTGCTGGATTTCACTAATGTTGCACGACAGCTCAGTCTCCACTCAGACTCAGACTGTTTGTAGGCTCTAAAAAACAAAAAACAGGGGTAATTAGGATTAGAGGGTCTTTAATTCATTATGTTAATTCATTGGAAAAACTACATTTTTGAAAAGACAGTTACATTTTTCCTCCCACAGGCAGGTAGCAAGCTTGCAAACATGTACAAATCCACAATTGGACAATCCCAGTTTGATCATATGTACACTACTAAAGACCTTCAGTGACTCAATGAACACAGACACATTAACGCTTGTAAAAGAAGAAATTCTTGATCTTGTTCCAGAATTGATCACAGTTGGATTGATGATGATGTGTATGAACAGCACCCTATGGTTTCATTAACATTACAGTGATTGGTCGTCATTCCTATCAAGTAAATAGTAAATGAAGAGTGGTACAAAGCTCTGATGAAGATCTTCACAGTGGTGTGTAACTGTGAATGATTGACAGAGGACAAAAACAAGTAAAAAACATACATATCATAAGATTCATTGTGTTTTAATCTCTTATACATGTATAGAGAAATATACATATACAAGCATAAAATGAAAGACTCTAACTTGTAAATTCAAAGCATATTTTTTGTGCTCCACTGTTCTGCAGCTCTTGACAAGTCCACACTCAAAACATTTTTCTGAAAGCGCCATAATAACTTATATAGGAAAAAGAAATGGAAGTGATTAGATATTGTTTTGAATGTCTATACGCATACAGCTACCATGGCAACTCAAACAATGGCACAATCGCCACAGCAGCAATTTTCCTCAACTCTATTAAAAATGTAGCCGCAAGAGTTTCTGCATCTGTTCTTTGATTGCTCCCCTAACACTTCACTCAGCAGCTGGACAGGTGATTTGTTTCTCTGTGTGATTCACAAACAAGCTCAGAGAAGCTGCTGAAGGAGACACACTCACCCCACGTTCACAGGGACACTGCAACAGTCTCATTCAGGAACCTTAAGGCAAAGCTTTTTGACTGACTTGAGCAACACGACTGCTCACACAATTAAATGTGTGAAAAACGAAACATATAATACAAGTTATTTCACTTTGGAAACACAAAGTTAAAAGTTATAGTTCAGATTTGTTACATATGTATGTATTTTGTTCTGCACAGACAATGAATACTTCAGATGTTAATCTTGATTTTTGCCTCCAAATAATGAGGCTTAGACAACATGGCAAAGCTGTACATGTGTTCACAACCTGTCAGATTGTCTGAAGGCTTATTTGCTCGCTCTGCTGGGCTCTGTTGTGTAGCTCTGTCTCGCTGTGTCACATCGAGATCCCAGCAATTAGACTGGTCAGTGTGCTATAATAACCTGGAGGAATGATTGCCAGAATTGCAAAAATGTGGCTCAAGCTCTAAATAAAAACCAACAACAACAACAACAACAACAACCAAAAAGTGTTGTTAACTGTCACTGCAGCAGCACTTGTCACATTCCTACTGTGAGAAAAGTCAAATGATGGCTGCTAATAGACTCTAGTCACCTAAAGTTTTGTTCGACAGGGTTCATTACAATGCTAATTATTTTTTTGTCAACATGATTTTTGGACAGAGTTGAACACGTGGTTGAGGAATCAGTCAGTGCCATTAGATTTTGTATCTGGGAAAACAGATGAAAAAAAAAAAAGAAACACTTCCATGTGTGACTCAAAAGTCCTGTGTTGATTCCTGCTTTATGAGCCCTGATTTCCTCAGAGGCAGAGGATAGATGAACACATCACGGTGTGAAATAAATAACACATGATGGGAAGTGTGTAAATACTGCATTCTCTCGACCTCCCCACACACACTCCCCCCCACACACACACACACATGAGCGCGGCGTGTCTCCGGGATGAAAGCGGTAACTGGCATCTGAGATAAGCAAATGCCTTTGAGCAGCGTCCCTCACATCCACGCCGATGCATTATTGATCGTGACTTCTCATAGTATGGGGATTTTACCCTAGCTGGTGGATGCCCCTCGGTGAGCACCACCAGATGAGCTACTGGTTGCATTTCATTTGTGTGTTGCTGCCTGATTCAGAAATTACTGAGACACATGAGGTAAGGATAAAGGTTCGTAGAGGTTTTTACACTTAAACCCATTCAGCTGCCTATAGATCATTCACAAATACAGTACAGGCCTCCATCTTTGGTGCTATGAGTGGATTTATATTTTATTCAGATCATGTCTTCAAACAACTTTAAACTACTCTGAGCGATGCCAACTTTGTACATGACAAATCTCAGAGGGGGAATACACCTCTTCATCGAAGCTGCTACTAAAATTGTCATTTTAAAGAGGGTCATCATGAAGAGGGTTTATGCACCAGACTGGTGGCTTGACAATTTCTTATTGACAGCAAACAAAAGGTTACACTACACAATCATGTTGGTGAGAAAGTGAAGAGCATTTTTTTTGTTGTAAGGCACTTGTGGTGAATTTCATGTATGTAAGGTGCTATACAAATAAAGTTATTATTGTTTCATAGTCCTGGCAAGCACATGAATGTATGTATTTTCCAAAATGTTGTACTGTCCCTTTAAGTAATTTAACGCTTTAAACTAATAAATAAAAAAATAAATTCTGTGGCCATTCATTACCATTTTTTTGTTAACTGGCTTGTCCTTTTGACTTTTAATTGCTTGGTTCGAATTGTAGTTAATTATCTTCAGTTCCCTCTCTCTCTCTCTCTCTCTCTCATCCACACACACACACACACCATTACAGATCACACAAATACACTCTATCTCTCTCTCTGTGTTTTAGATTGCAGGTTGAGAGTACTTCATTGCCTTGCTCTCCCATTGCTATGAAGGCTGAATTTGCCTGTTCTCGTTAGCTTGGTTAAATAGTCCTGGCTATGCTTTAATTAGTGTGAAAAGATCAATGATGTATAAAGGAGGGAGAAGGTTTTAGGTTAACTCCTTACTGTCCATTGTGGCTCGGTACCTTTTAAATTAAGACACAATGAGTTGTCACAGTGTTTTTTTCTTCATCAACCATCCAAATTATTTCAGTATACCTGCAAATGAAGGAAAAGTGTGTCGACTCAAATACAACACTGATCCTAGTTTCTGAGTTTGAACATTTATAGTTCAGACTCCTGGTATGCCTGAAGCTTGCATTAGCAATAACTCAACAGTGACTCATCGCTGTATGAAGAGGTTTTAAATGCTGCACATCTGAGGCTGATACGAGAAGAAATAAACCAAAAAATAAAGAAAACGCCTCCTTCTTTTCACGGGATTAATAACAGAAAGGACTGGCTTTGTATAAACACATGACTTAAAAATGGGAGACTTTAAAGAAACGTAGAAGCAGGTATAATAAAGCCATATACTAAAAGTATAAAAATGCAACAAGTAACACAGGTAAAAATCAATAACTGTCAAGTTGAGATGGCTTTTAAAGGCCATTTCTTTCCATTAGTAATGCAAACTGAATCAATGAGTCACATTGTAGCAGTTTCCACAGAACTAAGATGATCAATATTTGGATTGCTGTGAATGATATAAAGAATATTGACCAAAGGCCTTCCATTGTGTTATTGTTGTTACTACCTCTAATATTCTTGATAATATTATTATTACAGCAGTTAGCAGCGGGGTTAGCAGGGAGAGTCGAAAAGTAAAATAAAAGAAAGTCCTGAGAAAAACTGCAGAAAATCATTTTTATGATATATTTATTTGAAATGGTGACTTTTTAGTACATAACAGAATAAATAAAGCAGTTAGGCCCATTATACCATTAATATTTTCAGTGTCAGATATAAAAATAAATATAAACACGTCCTTTTCTTAAACCAAAAAAAAGGTTCTGTCGGTAAAATCTTACTAAATCCATTCTTCCCTCTCAGTCTTTCCACAAGATCCTCATCTCCTGCTTTCTGCTTACTACCTCAATACTAGACTCCTCCTCTTCCCCCTGTCTTATCCCCTCCTGTAGCCCTGCTCCTTCTCCTGTGCTCTTATCTGGGCTGGAGCCCCCCCACCACCACCACCCTCCCCCCTCCACACCCCTCCTCCCTACACTTCACCCCTTCCAGCTTGTTGCTATCTCCACCAGTCGGGGTAATCCACTCCTCCCTATGTGTCTGATGCCTGCTCCACTCAGCGGTGCCCAGGATTATCTCCCCACAGCCCCCACGGCCCAGTGCCACAGCTAGAGGGGAACCCGGCACACTCACTGCTAAGGCTGGTTAGCCAGGTCCCTCCAAGTCAGTCAAAGTTGGCATAGCTGTGTGTGTTTTACTGTCTGTGCAAACAGGAAACACGAGGGGAGAGAAAGGAGAGGGGATGCACATGCCGTGGTATGCCAGTGTATTTTCTCGATGAGATCTTGATTGATGAGGGAGTGGTGCAGCTGTGTGTGGCTGTAAATTAACAAATCAATGTGCCGATATACTTTCAGAAAACTCACATTGTTTTGGTTTTTTTTCAGTCTCACGTGAAACTTTTTATTTGCTAGAATTTTTTTTTGGTCCTATCTCATATATACTGAAAGTGTGAAATATTTTGAATATAGCAAAAAGTAACCACAGCTCATATGCCTGCTAAATAAATGTATTCAGATTCTAATTCAAATGCAAGTTTAAGGGTTTGGTCAGTGGGGAGTCCTGCAGTTTGTGTGTAATGTATACAGCATGCACCAAATTATATAAATATAGTACAATATATAATATTATCAGCATATGCTCATCAACAGTGAATATTTTAATATTTATTTGCTTGAATATGATATCACCTACTTTAGTTCCAGTTTATCAACCAGGCTCAATGCCACACAGAAGCATTATGTTTGTCACCAAGGTAATGTGGCTCTCACGTTGCAAAATGGCCCCTATACTGCACAATTGCATTTTTATACAATGTCATTTTATGTAACCGTAAATGATGGCGCCATAAATTCAGCCTGAATGGTTGAGCTTGTGAATTATAGTAGTAATTATTATGAGAGTGTATAATGTGATGTGCATAACCATAGGTTCTGAAGTGAGAAAAGAGGTGGAGGAAATCTCCCTGTGCTGGTGTAGTTTGAGCCTATAGGCTGCAGTAGATTCACAGTCCATTCTGGACTATATCTGATTTCTAATCCATATATTCCACTCGCTGCCTTCTTATTCAACCCCCTCTCCCCAAGACACTTTCCCATCCAATTTTCTCCCTTTCTCTCCCATCCGCTCCTCTCTCCCCTCCCCTCCCACCCCTTGCTGTTCAGTTTAGATTCGGGGATGGAAAGCTTCATAAACAATTTTCTCCCCTTGCCGTTGAGCCACTTTTACCCAGGCACTGTGTGAACGCCATGCCAATTTCCTGAATCCATACTTCACAGCCACCCCTTACTCCCCCCTACTTTCTTCCTTTCTCACTCCTCACTCCCTCTGTCCATCGAAACAATGTCCATGTCAAGACAATTATACCCACTCTCTGCCACACACACTAACTTGCTGTGTTTACCACCGAAGGGCTGGTGGCAGCAAAGCAATTTCCTCCTGATGTGAATGCTCTCTCTCTCTCTCTCTCTCTCTTTCTCTCTCACTGTCACTCTCTCTCTCATTCACAGTCTCTCGTGGCTCTTCTAGCCCTGCAGACATCTGATCTCATAAGCGATATATCTGCTGTTATAGCCACTGGCACCTCCTTGCATCCGGCCACCAGCTCTGCCAGCGCTGGTTATTTCTGCTGGGAGGTGGCGGAAACGTGACAGGCACAGCAGCAGCACCAACTGAAGGCCGCCCGCCAGCTCCGCGCTCTGGGTTAGGCGTGCATTGAGATTATGACCGAACCTGCAGGCTCCACCAGCTCGCCACCGCCGCCGCTCTGTCTCTCTCAACATGTTGGTTTCACAAGTCACATACATTCTTCCTGCCTCCTTCACTCCGGGCCTAGTTACAGAAGAGAACGGCCTCAGTCACAACTTTATGACACCGTCCATCATGGCTGCGTGTTGTGTATCCTCTCCGGGCAGACTCTCTGCCTTGTAGCCACTGTGTGTGCTTGGTATAGGTGGATACAGGGACATGATTTAGCCTGGTGGAGAAGAGAGGATATTAAAAAGTAAAGAGGTTAAAAGCTACGGCCTCCCTGCGGTGTGTGAAGGCGTACGGAGGAATCATGCAAACACATCCGGAGAGACCAAGCGGAGCTGGAAGGCACAAAAACACAGATACAGAAGCACATACTGTAAAATGTAAATTCAGACACGTCAGTAAATTTTGTTGTTTGTCCTTGAGGAGAAAAAAAAAAACGAATGAATTTGTGTGGCTATTTGTTGTGTCATTTTGGTTGCGAGTAATGGGGTTGAAGAGTTGAAGCATAAATATACTTGTATACCAAAGGGAAATGAAGACTCTGATGCTTTAACTCATTATAATTTTCTTAATGAAAGTTTAGTAGTAAAATAGAAACATTTAGACATTCTCACTTTGGATGATACTTATTATCTTTAATTAATAAACGTGGTTATTGTTGCTTTTATGATTGTGATATCCAAACCGGGAGCATGAGAAGAGAGGAGAAGCGGGAGCAACAATCCAATCTCAGACACCGTGTTCATGTTAGTGGCGTGCTTGCACACTGAAGCTTGTGGTCTGCAAATGAGTTTGATCTTGGCTGACAGCTCCTGAGAATTCCTCATGCTTGGGTCACATGCATTTTCCTCTGGGCTATCCCAGGCGGCAGCAGCAAGTATTTGTGATTCATGCTCTAATCTCCCCCTTCACAGATGTCATATTGAGATCCGAATTGGAGTCAAGCATTTAGTGCTGCAGCTTTCCACCGTGCATCCTTCGCTGGAAACTTTACGTCTCACACAACCCATGTTTCATCCCGGAGATATAATGAAAGTCAAATCTTAAATATCCACAATGGGTTGAAATGTTTGCTATTGTCTTCATTGTGTTCTTGTAAGATTTTTTTTTTTTTTTTCAAATTTACCATTGATTTCCATGTATCCTTTACTCATATCCTTTACTCATTTTAGTCACCACTCACGCAAAACTCAAAAGATCATCAAACACATATCGATTCTACTCAAGAAATAAGATAATCATCATCATCATCATCATCACCATCCTCATAGTGATAAATTGATGTACCTGTTGAGCACAAGGGTCGGTATAAATCAGTGTTCTATTGATTCCAGTGAGCTTGTTGCTTGCGGTGAAATATAGCATCACTTTGTAGAGTTTAACGCAAGTTCAATCAGGAAGACTTCCCTCTTAAATCTTTCACCCGACTCTTTCATTCTCCAATCAGTTCAGCTACACCTCTTGGCTTCTCCCCATAAATTCTTCCGCTTCCCTCGTTGCCAGTCAGTTTAAATTTTCGAGGGGGAGCTCACTCTTGCTTTGTGTCATACATTCATGTGAGGCTAGAGCTATCTGCTCCCTCTTATTTACCCACACGGTAGCCAATCACTAATCATCAAACTTTTTCTTCCCGAATTAGCTACTTCGATGCTGCTAAGTTTCTCTTCTCGTCTTGCTTTAAGAAGTAAACACATCCCACTTTTCCAACCAGATATACTGCATCTTCACTGTGACATTAATAGACAAGGAAACCTCTGATTGCACTGTAACTGTTAGTCCAATGTGGAAATACAATATTTTAAAACAGACCTCATCCGTGCTCACTTACAAAGAGCTCTGCTGCCCAAATCATCTTTGGTAAGTCACATTCATCACGCATATTGTTAGTGGTGGCTTCAGTGGCCCTTCATCAAACAGTTGGCAACGTGGCACCATCATCAGACAGCTGGTGACACTGGCATCAGGAGCACATGTGTACGTGATTGTACTTATCTGAGTGAGATGTATTTCTGATAAGTCAGCAAAGATGTTGCGTCAGATGAACGATCCATGCTGGTACAGTTAAAGCAGAAAAAAACAACATAAAATCCCTGATTTCTCCTTCGTCAGTATAATCTTGAAT
The DNA here is from genome assembly GCA_900323345.1 of Pseudochromis fuscus. Taxonomy (NCBI): domain Eukaryota; kingdom Metazoa; phylum Chordata; class Actinopteri; family Pseudochromidae; genus Pseudochromis; species Pseudochromis fuscus. The sequence goes on from OOFC01011712.1 coordinate 56,784, forward strand.
GTGAGAAGTATTTCTAAACTGTCCCACTCCTTTGATTCAGGAATCTTTTTTTTTTTTTTTTTTTTTTTTT
>OOFC01011714.1:8924-36346 GCA_900323345.1 Pseudochromis fuscus
TAAAAAAAAAAAAAAAAAAGCTCCTCAGCGGAGGAAACGAGTGTAAAACATCCAAACATCCTCGATCAATCGGGCTTTCCGAAGCTGCTACTTAATATCAATATCATTAGGAGCTCGTATTACAAGCTGAGTTGGCTGCCCACCGACCCTATCATCTCCAACTGTGACTGAATTACAGCCGCGAATCAACCATTACCTTGTGCGTCCCGCTGGAAATAAAGATCGCCGCCCCCCCTCCCTCCCTCCCCTCCAAAAAATAAAAAATAAAAATAATAAATAAATAAATCCACCACGTCCGTCCTGTTCGTGATGGTCAGTTTCTCCTCCTCCTCCTCGCTGGGGCTGTGGATCTGGGGAGCGATCCGCGGACCGAGCAGCCCACAGTAGCTGGAGACATGGTGAACAAATCGGTGAGCGGTGACCTACTTCCGAAGTGGCATGCTGGAGATAATATTCATGCGCTGCCTGCATTCACATTTGTCGTTGCACCGGGACATCCCTCTGCATGTAAGGCGAAAAATCACGGTCATGTTGCTGTAATGTTCCTGCAGGGACTCAGCGGGGATCTTTTTTACCGACTATATTTTGTTTCCTGCCTGTGAGAAATAGGCACTTGTCATTTTCCGCAAAATGTTTTCCAGTATCATTTTAATAGGAAAGTAGTTCTATTTCAAAATGCCACTGGGATTAACCAAACTTCAAGTGATCACCAGCGAGATTGCAAATTGTTTTCACTCTGATTGGCCGAAAAGTGATACTAAACACAACAAAAGTGGAAATATTGTTTAAAAAAGAAGTTAACTACAGAGAAAATAGGTCCAGTGGGACTGTTAGTTTCTCTTGTGCAACAATTCTGAACGTTTAAAAGATCAACATTAAAACATTATAGGGATAAAAGACTGTGAAACCTGCTAATGTGATTACAAAACATCATCAGAGACCGATTGCACCAATATGTTTCCCTCTGATTGGCCGTAAAGTGATATTAAACGACCTTAAAGTGAGTAGGAATGAATTTAAAAAAACATGTAAAATACAGAAAATAGGTCCAGTGGGACTGTTGGTCTCTATAGTGTCACAAATCTGAACATGAATTGAAACATTATGGTGATAAAGACTGTGAAACCTGCTAATGTGATTACAAAACATCATCATGAAGTCATACTAAGTCCCTATATTATGTACACAAACTCCCCAAAGCAAGCAATCAGAGAGTGATGGCAAAAAAATAAATTCTCATCCTCTCATTGGCCCTGACGTGATATTAAACATACTGAAGTGGATATGAATAAAAAATAAGCAGTAAACTACAGAGAGATTAGCCCCAGTGGGACTGTTGATTTCTTTGGTGCCACAAATCTTAACATTTACACAAATGATTAAAGAAGTCATACTAAATACCTGTATTACACACACACACACACACACACACACTCCCCAAAGGAAGTGATCATCAGAAAGTGGTTGTAAAATAGTGTATTTCTTCTAACAGGCCTCATAGTGATATTAAAACATATGGAAAAACAAAGGAATCAAAGGAATACACAGTAAACTATAAGATCTAATAGTTTATATTGTGACCCAAATTTGAACGTTTAAAAGATATATTATAGTGATAAAGACTGTGAAACCTATTCATGCGATTACAAAACATCACTAAGTCCCTACACTACAAATCATCAGAGACCGATTGCAACATTGTTACTTCTTCTGATTGATTCTGTAGTAATACTGAAAGATAAGGAAAGAAAGTGGAAGCTGAATGAAAAGATAAGCTGTAAACCAGACACACACTTGAGCCAAAAAAACCCACAACATTTAAAAAGGTCCTCTTGAAAGGAAATTAGAAATAAGACCATGAAACTTTGTACTGTTATTTCAAAACATCACTATAAACTCACATCAAGTCCCAGTGGAGTGAAACATAAAGATCATTAAGTATAAGATCATTTCACTTCAAGTCCCTAAAGGAATATTTCAATGATTAGTTTTTAAATTAATGACAGCAGAAAATAGAAGCAATATCTCCCTCTTAACTGGGCTAAAGTACGTCTCTTCTCCTAATTGTGGAAAAAATAATCAGTAAACGATGATGAATAATGAACCGACCGTAAATTACAAATACTCAATGCGAGGAAAGATGACGTCCAACAGTGACACACCAGCAGGGTATGGTTTTAAAATGATATTGATTTTTTAACAAGCCTATGTTGAAATCTTACAGAAAGCACACTACATCGCTATAGGTGGACCGCAGTAACACAATCTCTCCAGTGGGTATTGCCTCCATGATGTGAATCCCCAAAGGAATGTTTCAGTGACTTTACTGTCAGATCAATGACAGCAGCAAATACAAGCAACTCTGACCTAAGCCTGATCACTTTATTGTCTTCTGCTAATGAGAATCATCAATAATCAATACACTTCAATTAATTTGATGCACAGATGAGAAAACTGTCATGAAAACTAGAGGTTTCTTACAGGAATATTACTATAAAATCAGTTTAATCCATCACATGAAAAGGTTCATATTTAAGTATTATAGAAGTCACATAAACAGTAATAAGATGATTAAATATAATGTGCAAAAATTTGTGAAACATTAAGTGTGTGGAGCATAAGGTGCAGTATGGATGGGCTCATATGGCACATCCGTGTCCATAATAGTTGTGGGCTGGGGTGTGATGAGGAATCTATTTATTCATGAGGGTGATGGCAACAGGAAATAAGCAGTAGATGTTTTACTATACTTCTTGTACATTTATTCAAATTCTGTACGGTAAGATTTTCTACCTCTCCTGTATCTATCCTGTATTTATTTACACTCCTGTATTTTTCTGTGTAGTTATATTCTGTGTATTTTTGCACCCATAGCACTGAAGTAAATATTATCTGTCACATGTCATATATGCAGCACAATGGGATGAGGAAGAAGAGTATTTTACACCTCTGAACATGTCTCACTGAGCTCTCAGAAGTCGGGATGTGCATGTTTTACCATTTGCATACATTTTATAGACTCAGCCATTTAAATCAAATCAATAATAATAATAAGCATCAGAGCCCCAAACAAAACAATATAAAATATGATCTATATTACACAGCATCAATACCTCACTATGGAACAATACAGCAGTCCCTCTATGGTATAACAGTGAGAAATGTCATTAATATAAGATCACTGTCAACTCACTAATGAGCATTAGATCCATAACAATAACTCCTAAAGGAGACTTCCTGTATGTTTTTCTCACTGACAGCAGAAAATAGATGCTCACGTCCCTCTTAATTAGGCTCATTTACTGTATCCTCTGCTCTTAATGATACATTCAATCTAATTATGAGTGATCAGCCGCCAATCCTCATTTACTATCTCTTCATAATAAAACACAGATAAGATCGGCCTGTTATGATCCACACCGCCGATGATGAGCACTCAGCGGCTGGACTCGCTCAGCGGGTGTTCAAGTTACAGGAAATCCTCAATATCTGCACCAAAGCAGCAGGTTCGGTTTCTTAACACCGAACTGATTGGAAAGCCACGATGTTATCAAGTTAGCGTGTAGTCAGAATCAAGCTTTAATTGGGATAAATGCTGATTGTCCTCATCAATATCAGCTTTACGGTGTGTAATTAACAGCTGTAAAGGAGCTGAGTGTGTTGAGTTAATGAGGCGTGAGCACCGGGGGAAGCTGAGGGAGTATAGACTGCTGAGAGCTGACCTGCACTGCAATAAACACACTGCAACACACTGCAGAGAGACGCACAACGCCAACCTGGAGGACTAAATGCTTCCTACATGCAGGATGCACTCACTTACTCACTCACTCAGTACTGGAGTTAATACACACATGAGGCAGACATCCACATCATTTCTGGAAAGCAAATTTTTACAAAACAAATATCAAAAAATGTCATGCTTTTTGTCTGTTTGAATATAGTTTTCAGCAGTTCAATAATGTTAAGCATAATATTTATCTTGTCAGCCCAAATACACATTCACACATTGAACAAGATATTCACTGCTTCCTTCATCCTGCAGAAAATCTGACTTTCTGAGGAAGAGAGAAACAGTTGGTGAAACCTGTAAACGCAGCACTGACATCACTTTTACTGTTAATATGAATCACTTTTAATGTGTGGTTTACACTAACGGACTGTCATAGAAATAGAAGCAGCAGCTGGGTCTCTAAATATATTGTAACATCACTCATTGGTTTGTGAAATCACCTTTTGAAGCCAGGGGATCGCCATTTGAGCGTCGCCATGTTAGAGCCAGAAGTGACCATATTTGGATATGAAAGGAGAAGTAAGGAGGCGGGTCTGACTTGTGAACCCGAGTACCGTATTTTCCGGACTATTGAGCGCACCTGTCTATGAGCCGCTATTGAATTTATTCCAACAGTTTCATGTGGTCCACTCTGACCGGGTCTGATGTGACAACGCTAAATGTATCGGCAGCACGGAGCTTGCTAGCTTGTAAAAAGCTAGCGAGCTTCATGCTGCCGATACATGAGCCACACCGGTGTTTATGTTTAAAGCTTCGGAAAAAAGTAGCAGCTTATAGTCTGGAAAATACGGTACACTTCCCAATGTGTACGAGACCCGAGTTTAGCACCACTCTCATTGGAGACGAAACCAGTCAATCAAACTAACCCCGCCCCTAAATATTCCTCATTTTGAAGCTATATAATAATAAACTTTATTTATAGAGCACTTTTCAAATCAGACATTACAAAATGCTTTACATTACATAAAGAAAAAGAAAAATACAATAGTGCGCACAAATACAAAGCAACAATTTGAATTTAAAACAAAACTTGAATAAAATCAGGAAAGGCTCTCCGATAAAAATATGTATATAAAAATATATATATATCTTAATGATGTTTTATTTTTTCAGATGGATGACCAGATAAGAGGAATTTACTGTAGCTACGACATCAGAAAAACTTGTGGAAAAAGTGACCGAGTATTTCATATTTGAAAATAACGATTTTTCAATTGAAGTCAACAGGAGCCAGCCTCTAGTGGCCATCGGTGGTATTGCACTTCCTCACAGTTCCACATTTGCTTCATTTTTGAGACCTAGTTGCTTCGTCCATTTCTATAAACAGTCTATGGCTCTAATGCTAAACTCCTGGCTTGTGAATGTAAGTCCACAAACCATAAAGTCTATGGAAAAAATAATGACTCTAGATCTTTGTTCTAACATTTTCCAATGAAGATACAGAAGCACAATAATCAGCATCAAATAGCCACATTGTAAAAGTAGCAACCAAGTTATCAAGGCTGCACGATTTTAAACCTCAACAGTTTTTCTTACTTTACATTGTGCTCCAAACCATTTGTATTCCACATATCTCCAAACCGATCTACATCTGGCCATGTAGTCCTTCTCGACAAAACCGTGCCCCAGAAACTCTCATCTCAGGAGATATTTACTGATGATGATGAATTTTTCATTCTGACGCTAGAGAGATAGCGTCGGGGAGAGTGAAAAAACACTGTAATACTTTATTGATCTCTTTCTCCACTTGGCCCTGCTTGAAAAGTCAGAGCTCAGATTCGGCTACAGACCAGCCGCCCTCCAGCTTACACTGCACACGCAAAGTTTAGGAAAAATATTCACATGTGCTCTTTAACTTTATATATTTAAAAATGAGTTTAAAATCACCGCAATGTAAAAACTGTGCTGTGGTGTAAATGTGTTGTATGCATGGAGCACAGTACTGCTGAGATATCCATTTAATCTCTGTACGATAGATGCAAGCATACCTACAATTCATTAAATTTATGGCTTCTATGCTCCTCTACATTTTAGCATTTAGCTACCGACTACACAATGTTCAGCAAACATTACTCATGTTAAACACAGTTTCCTCATTTAATTTCCCCTCACAACACAATATGTGGCACCATACACAAAATCTCACCTTGTTACACATAAAAGTGATGTGATGCTTTTAAAGTGATGATGTTTTAAATGAAAATGTAAAAACTAAACGGACAACCCATAAATGAGGCCAATTTTTTAGGTGCAAAAAAAGTGTAATACCTTTGATGGCTCCAAAAAAAAAAAAAAAAATCCTTTTGCTCATTTTGTGTAACATCAATAATACGCCATCAATATTTTTTTCCACTCATCATTTTGATGTCATTAGCTAAACTCAGCTCTTCTTCAATCTTAAAATAAATTCATAATTAAGTAGACAGGCTATTAGGCTTCAAAAAGAGGATTAATTAGGGGAGAGTCTCATACACATTGGACAGTGTCCTCAGGTTCAAGGGTCAGACCTGTCTCCTCTCTCTTATCTTTATATCCATATTTGGTCACTCCTGGCTCCAAAAACCAACATGGTGACATCATATTAGCTTTGTCCTGTTTGAAAAATTTGACAGGAATATGATTTTAAATAAATGATAATGTTGCTTCAACTTCAACTACATCAACATTGTGCTCACAACCTCTGCCTCCTGATCTGCAGTGGCAAAAATAAATAAATAAATGAATAAATCAGTTACAGCTGGTGTAAGTGTCACTATCACGCTGGCTAAAAGCAACTGGTGTGATGCTCAATTTGTCAACGTGCCAATCATTTTTTTTGGCTGCACAGCAGGATTGAGCAGATGAGTGGATTTCACTGTAGGTGATGGTGGGTGAGGTTACACACAGCAACCATCACGGCCCGTGAGCAGAAAGCAGCCGGGCGGCGTCCCGTCACCGTGGACGAACAACAGGACGAGTCAGAAAAGAGTAGAAGAGGCAGCGGTGTGTACAGCAATCCCTTTGTCATTACAGCCAAATATGTTTTCAGTGAGATGAATCATACGGTGCACACATAATCCAATCAAGTCATTCAGGAGGACTTTTCCGTTCCAACCACTTCAGCAACCTGTCATTGTTCGGCCGAACACTGGGCACGTTAACCGAGGGTTTTCTAAAGAGTGTGTGACAGAGAGAAAAGTATTTATGCCACGCATGGCTGCTAGCATCAGTGTGACACGTGGCTGGTTTGTTTGTGTGATGAGAGCAATTCACACAAGACGGTGTTTATGTGAGTAACAAAAAAAAAACAGAGAGAATATTAAGTATTTAAGAGTAAAACACAATAAAATCCAGAACAATAATGAGCAGGACAACAGCTGATGGCACAAAACTAGGTCAAAGTGGATACGCTGAATATGATCAGAGCATTTCAGGGACTGTGATCGTACAAAATCAGCTTAATTGCACATATGTAGAGCTAAATCACAACTTCAAAAGAGAGTTTGTCGTGAACAGAAAAGCACAACCAGCTCCGAACCATAAGTTTTCTACGCACCATAACAAACAGAAAGCAGTTTCCCGGCTTCAGCGTGAAGTCTACAGATGTAAAGATGACAGTTCAGCAGTACAAAGCAGATACAGGACAGGAAGTGTAATTATCTGCTTCTACTGTTCCTCTTCAAAGAGACGGGGCAGGATGCCAGACAGCCTGACTAGCAAGGAGGGAGAGGAGGGAGAGAGGGAAAAAAAAAAGAGAGAAGCAGATAGAGAGATAGTGATGAAGACTGAATTCTAAAAGATCGAAGCGAAGCACCAGAGAGGAGTGAGGAAGCAGAGAGGGAATCTCACACCTCACATCTCATTGAGCAGGAAAAAAGTCAAACTCAGTAGAAATCAGAGGGGCAATTTTTTCACATTGTGCCTCTTGCTTTTCTTCGCCTGACAGCTCCTCGGAGATACAGACGTTTGACACAGACTTTCTGGGAGAGCAGGCAAAAACGAGGGGGAAGAAAAATTAAGAGAACGTGTGAGAGACAGCGACTAAGTGGGGAGGCAAAAGACAAGGGAGTGATGGATTGAGATAGCACGGTGAATGGAGACAGTGAGAGATTGTCATCATCATCATGAACAATGAGTCTCTGATAGAGGGGGCCTGTCGCTGGATTTGCAGCCCAGCTGAGGAAGGAGAGAGGAGGGGGGGGGCACCGCCCGCCTGCCCACCTGCCAGGGCCTCAGTCATGCTTTTAGCATCTGCCAAACTGAAGGACGCTTGGTGCCATGTGCTTTTCACTGAAGAAGCCTGACGTTTGTCAGTCACAGTGAGGGCTTCTGTTCTGTTTGGCTGAAGCCAAGCAGGGTTTAATGTCCTCCCCAAACACACACACAAGCATACACACACCATGTAAACAATCCCACTGTGTGTGAGAAGTGAGCGAGACCCCGGCTCTGAAAGCTCCACATCCACTGCAGCTGTGGACCGGTGGACAGCTGACGCCAGTCTGTGGGTCTCCGCTCTCTCTCTCCCTCCTTCCATAGCAGCCCTGCCTCCTCTTCTTCTATGTTTCCATGAAACAGACCTGTAATTTTCACAGCTGTGTCTCGGCACCGTGCCAGAGTGAGTCAGGGAGAGAGAGCAAGAAGGAGAGGAAGGGAGCAAGAGGGGCTGGCTAATGGCTTTTAGAGGACTACAGGCTACAGTAGAGCTTTGCTAACCCGGAGACACAAGATTCAGACCACAGACATATTCATGCACCTGAACAGGATTAAGAGGGAGCAATGTAAAACACAAAAGTACAAAGTTGTGGATGATCTGGTTTTAACTTGGGTCTATGTGTCATATGTTATGATTACACTGTAATCTGCAACAGTAACACCTGAAATCTGGAAACACGGCCACAATATAATTACATGAATTAATTACAGACACCAGCCTGATTACCTGAACCACTCTATCTGGAGGTAAAACAGAAAGCGACTCCACCCGAGATGACAGCTGTAATTAGTGTGACTTTCACTTTGTATTTGAGTTACGTTTCATCTCAGCATTGATCCTAATTGTTAGGAAATGTCCCTGAAACGTACATCAAGTCCTCATCATGTCCAAGTCCAGTTTCCTCGGTTCTTGTAATCACTGGTGTAGGTTTGATTTCAGACAGTTTAGGTTTCAATTTCAAAGAAACTGATGTAGTGACTGATGTGTTTTTTGTTGTGTTGTTTGAATCCTCTCCTCTCTCATGTGGACCGTACAGCTCTGCACCAATCTGTAATAACCCTGAATTATTCTTTAACTTTTAATGTTACATCATGCTACAACTTATTTTTAGCACTATAATATAAATAGCTTTGACTTCTGAGAGCTTCCCCATTTAAAATACACAATTTTCCCTTGGAAGCACTTACTATGGCTGACTATAGATACAGGGGTTAAAAAAGTATTTAAAGGAAAACTGAATAGCTTCCAAAACCATCACTGAGCTGTGAGTTTCTATGAGATAACATCATTCTGTAGCATGATGATACGATGTGGTGTGCTGGAAAAATGGGACGTGCCTGTGTACTTTTCCTGTGTAGCTGTGGGTGGCAAGCTGCTTCTCTCTTTATACTAAACTGCAAACACCTATTCTAATAAATTCTTTTCAGCTCTGTTCATCTGACCACATGTGTCCCGTCTCCGAGCTGGAAGTATTTAGTCTTTTCTGGGACAGCTGGGAGGTCAGCGTGTTTCTCCTCCTCTCTGCACGGCCACAACAGGACAGTTCATCAAGAAATAATGGGATTATGTCCGGGATTGATATCCAGCTTTATGGCTCACGTGTGGGCAGTGCAGTGCCCTATTCAACGTGCTGCTATGACAGGCCTGTCAAGGTGCGCCGTGCAGAACGGACTAGACACAAATCTACCACGACCTCCAAAAGTGGAGCTCTATTGTCAGGCTCTCCTGTTCACAAGAGGCTTTACAAACACCATTATACTGAGGAACTCACCAGGCAACTTGCATGTCATGCATTATCATCCTGATGTCATGCCAAAGCCTGTAATTTCCAGCGGCTTTTTACAACAGGAGAGGATCAGTTTTCCCAGATTATGGTGTTTTAGCTCCGTGAGTTGCTGATTATTTGGTCTATAAAATGTCAGGAGGCAGAATTGCTTGTTTGGCAAACAAGCAGTGAGGGAGGAAGAAGTATTTAGATGAGGTGACAATACTAGCATAGAAAAATACTCCAAAGTATCAGCTGGAAAACACATATAAAGTATCAAAAGTACATGATTTGTTTGCAGAATGACCCTTGCCAGTCATATAATATTGTAAAATATATTATAGACTATTTTATATATGTTTGGATCTTTAACAGGAAAGGACAGAGGAGTAAAAAGGATTCAAAACAACAATTAAGTGACAAAAAATTCAGTCAAAACTGTCTAAATCCAACAGTTTACACTTAATATTCACACAAAAGAGGCTGCAATCAGAGTGTGTGTGCATTATTTGCTTATAAAATACATGAACTGCACTAAACACCTATTAATGGATTATCATATCAATTAATTAATCAATTAACTGACTACTTGCTTCAGCTCTACACCCAAACACAACAATCACAATGAAATCCCAAGTTGATTTCATCTTCTTTCATCCCCTAAAAGCAGAACCCACGAAAACAAACTCCACAGCAGACTCGAGCCTCAAACTCCAACAGAAGCTGATTGTGTGACATTTCACTGCGATCACGAGCTGCTGGAGTCTCAGCCCGAGGCTCTGCTCCGCGTTCAGGGCACAAAATACCGACTCCTCCACCCGCACAAGTGACAGCAGACATGACAGAGGTCTGCAAAAGTTGCCTTCAGCCGAAAAGAAAAATGATCTGTTTATCTGCCTGTGGCTGACACATTATTCCAACCCGAGCTGTCTCATATCTCGATCCTGTCCTGCCTGACACTTTCAGTTTTGCCCGAGAGACGATAAGAGTTGAAAGCTTTTTTTGTTTTTGCGTCTTACCGCTTCGTTAGATGGGGAAATAAACCCAGCAGAGAGGTTTTCGTTTAGAAAATCGGCTCCACAGGGCGAGAGGGTGATGCGTCAGGTGTACGCTTCCCGCAAGTGAAGGAGGAAAAACCGTGTGGAGGGCGACTCATGTTGAGTTGATCGGCTGAAGCCTTTTTTTCCTCACTCCAAACTGCGCTGCTCCATGCGCTACGCGTAAAAATCCAAACTCGCTGCACTTAAAACTACAACGGTGGTTTGTAAGACGAAGCGAGGCGTGCTAAGCACTCAGCAGAGCTCCTGCAAACTACGGCTCACTTCGGCATGTTTTTACATAACAGCATCATCCGCTTTTTATGTTGACGCATCATGTAGCGAAAACATGGAGTTTCTTAAAGGGCCACGGACGCGCCGTCCACATGTCACCGTCCCCAGCAGCCCCGCTGTGGCTGACAGATGGCTTTCACCTAGTTAATGTCTTTAAGCCCCGTTCTTATGACACTTGTATTAACCCTGGCAGCAGTGGCAGGGAGAGGGGGAGAGAGGGGGAGAGAGGGGGAGTCGGACTCTGCTGCTGAACCCTGAATGGAGGACTGTCACCTCTGGCTCATGACCAGACCAGCTCTGACATGTGACCGCCTGCTGCCTCAAGTACAGGAGTTTGTTGTCTCTTTTATGTAATTTTCTGCTCAAATTTTCAATTGTTTGCTGCACCAATTGTTGTTTTTTCCTCCTTAAAAAGTTCATGAATAAAAATAGTTAAGCCAATAAATAAATAAAGGAGAAGAGAATATTCTTGGAAAGCCCTTACTTCATTTGCTCTGTGTATGAACTGGTAACATAAATAGTCCTCTGACAGAGATGTTACATGATTGAAAGCCACACTAATCTCAAACAGCTGCTGCTATAACACATCTCTGCATACATTGACATTTACTTTGCAGCCTGATACCTTTCTACTGGTAACTTACACAACACGTTCCTGAAAAGTGACACACTCTCTAATAAAGTATTAAATATGGGAACTAAATGTTTCATCAGTGGTAGGAACAGTTTTATAATTCAATATTGATCAGCTTTAACCTGAAGTTGTGTAAAATCTCTTTATGCTGGTTTTCTATTTGGTAATAAGTGATGGCTGAAAACATGTATATGGGCTTCTGACTTTGTGTTTACATATGTTAATGAGTCATTAATAATTGTTTTATCAAGTCTGCTGTTGTGAGTGTAAATAACTGCACAGTTGCTTTAGGACATTAGGAAACTTAAAACATTACCTGATAAAACCTTTAAAAAAGATGAAGTGGAACCATAATAATATCCCAACAAGCCATTAAAATGCAGGGGTGGGGTTAAAAAATACTATTGATATGTTTTTTAAACTGTACATATTTTGTATTACATATATTTTTATTTGTGTTGATAGTTATCATTACTCCTGTGCCTTCAGTGTTGGTTGTCTTGTGGGGTTGTTTGTGTATTGATGTAGGTGCTGTGACAAAGTTATTCTATTCTATTCTATTCTATTCTGTTCTATTCTATTCTATTCTATTCTATTCTATTCTATTCTATTCTTGTCTGTCCTGTTCTGTTCTATTCTATTCTATTCTTGTCTGTTCTGCTTTATTCTGTTCTATTCTATTCTATTCTATTCTATTCTATTCTATTCTATTCTATTCTATTCTGTTCTATTCTATTCTTGTCTGTCCTGTTCTGTTCTATTCTATTCTATTCTACTCTATTCTGTTCTATTGTATTCTATTGTATTCGATTCTATTCTTCCTTATACTTGCAACCCCATATTTCTGTGAATCGTCCCTTCATATCCTGTATGTATCCTGTAGCCTGATTTAATTACAGCTGCCTCTGTATTAATCAGGAAGAACTCCGCCCAAGGCTCTTTTTTTTATTTGCTTTTAATTTCTTGTTGGGATGCATTTCTGAGCAAAGGTTACACGCGATCCAACAAACATTTGTACAGTCTCATTTGCATGACTTGCTTTTCGAAAGTGGAAAACCTTCAGTAGACAATAAGGCATTGAGTTTGCACCTCTCTGTTGAAGGGAGGAGTCCTTCCTGCTTAATAAAGAGCTCAGCAGCTGAGGAGACAAAGCGCACAGTGCTGACAGAGGTTACACAGCAGCTTCCTTTACAAACGTGTGAGCTCCCAGAGGCTGGATCCTGATCACCTATCACTGATCTGCAGGCATGAATTCATTGATGAACTTTACTTCTTTATAATATGATCAGTTTTGTAATAAACCAGAGGCAGCTATACATTCAGCAAAGGTGCAGAAGTTCTGTTCTAAGCTTTCAATCATATCAATTGATCTTCCTCAGGAGATAGAGTTTACTGAACTTTCAATATACAAATATATCACCAAAGCTGTAAACAATAATAGGTTATGTTATGATGTAGCATATGATTTTATAAGAGTTTCTGTGTCCCAGGAGCAGCATGAGCGCTAAACTATCATTCTTCATCCTGTCATTGTGCAATGAATGAATTAGTCACCTGTCGTTTCAGGATGGGGAACTGGCAGAAATAATTTGATTGATGAACATTTGAGGACGTCACAAGTGTAAACAAAATAAATATGGTGTTTTGCTTGAGGTCAGTATCAAATGAGAGAGGAAATGAATATTTACTCTCTTACTAGTTATGAGTTTACTCCAGTAAACTGACATAAATGAACATTTTGAAGCTCTATGATTTGAATGTTGGTATTTTGAAGCTTTAAACGTGGCTTGCTGTCAGTGTCATCACCTCTTTAGCACAACTAATAACTGAAAGCCCTGAAGTTACAGAATTAAAAATGTGTTATTACAAACTAACAAACACTACATTCACACTCTAAAAATATACAAAAATATTCACAAAAATGCAAAATATCTTCACAAAAATGGCAGTTAAAATGCATTTATAACTTATTGCTTGGTTATTACAAGAAACTTACTACAGATTTATCACATAATGAAAGTTTTCACAACAAAAACACAGATTAATCATGTTCTTTTCACTTTCATTGCTTTTACACATCAAAAATCTTTTATTAAGCATGAAAAAGAAAAAAAAGGAATATCTTATGTAAAATTAAAGCCATGACCAATATTTTAATTAAGAAAAATTGCTGTATTAAAGGGTCAGGAAGAAAAATAGGGTAGCACAACACAGCTGTTTAAAAAGTTCATAAACTTGGTGTCTGAGATCCGATCAGATGTTTCATGCAGATTCAACTCTGATTAATGTTACTGTTCATGGCTCTTTAGTCAGAGATTTTTCAAATGGTTTTTATCATTAAAATATTCCTAATATTTCTAAAAATGTCCAAAACTGTCATCAAAGGAAACAGTGGCTAGTTTGAGGAGTAAAACCCCTGAAGAGCTGGGTGTGTCCAAATACATATGGGCAGGTTTAGATATATTCTCACAAGATTTCTTATTAACATCATCTTAGTGCAGTGAGCTCAGTGTGTTCGTGATAATAAAGTTTGAGCCTGACTTTTTTCCTGTAAGTCTGAAACACAACTCCCATGTAAGCTCTGGGATAGTTCAATCATTGTCTGAGCTGCTGTCTCTCTTCTGGCTTCTCCGGAAACAAGGAGCCCTGTGTTCAGAGGGTCTAATGGAAACATGTATATTTTGTTGACATACTTTCTCTCTGTTTCCAGGATCCGTGTGAAGCACAAAGCGTCCTGTATTTCAGGACAAGCACAGTCATCTCCGAGAAAACACTGTCATACATCATCAGATCTGAAACGCTGCTCTTTCATCTCCACTGGAGGGTTCGACTCGTGAATCCTGCAGCAGGGTTTTTCATCACGGACAGCCGAGTGGGACAGACAGCGGAGCAACGCCGTGCTGTATCAAAGTCCAACCACACAGTCCCCTGCACATCAATCAGCCTGAGTCCTAGCGTGTAGCAGAAATGAAATGACAGCAGATGGATTGGAGGCAATGATCTGATGATACATCATCTGAACAGGTGATGGACAGAGAGCTTTCAGCAGCAGGGATCAGGAAGCTGTCAGAGAGACCAAAAGACAAATCATTCAAGTTTGAGAAAAGATTTCAGGGTAAGAAAATAATTTTGATATGTTTATACCATTTCAGAGGCAAATATTACAATAATTTTATTTCACTACATTTATTCCACAGCAACAACCAAAATACACTGTGATAAATGTATTCTGATTGAGCTTCACCTTAACCTTGAAACACTGCTTAAATAATAAAATAGCAGTGTGCATATAGTTTGCATAATTCCTCTTACTTATGATACATTTCCTGCTTATATTATGCTGTTTTTCTTTTGTAGCCTATATGAAACTATAATTACAATCATTTTAACAAGCAAGTTCTAATAGTGAGACTCTTGTACATCTAAAAACTTGTCAGTATATTCAGAGAAACAGCTGACTTTCATTTTCGGTACGCTGTAAAAAATATTATGTAATATCACACAGTGTGGGTGATAATGGTGCAAGGAGTGTCCTCGGTTTGTAGAGGCTGTTAATGAGGATGTGGACATCTCCTGCAGGTTTGTTTTCTCTGCTGTTGTCTCCACTGAACTACTGGATTTCTGAAACTGACAAGATTTAGTTTTTTTTTTTTTAATTCTTGGCCTAACACCAACAGGATCAACTGTAGTTTTATTTAACGTATTTTCCGGACCATAAAGCGCACTGGATTATAAGGCGCGATATCAATGAACGAGAATGAACGGGTCTATTTTCATACATTAGGCGCACTGGATTATTAGGCGCATTAAGCGACTGTCTCTTTACAGGTGCCATTTTTGGGTCCTTATACACACCGTAATATTGAGTTTATTTATTTATTAAAAAGGATCCCCATTTGATGTTGCCAATTAAGCACTAGCTAGTTTTCCTGGGGTCCGAACCGAAATAATTGTGTCAGCGGAGTAATATGTACTGTGATACGTATTACTCCGCTCGACCACGGTAGCCGTAATGCTCCGACAATCCATCAAGCGGTGCTCCTTCGTAGTTTACCAAAGTCGTACTAAAACATTTTGACAGATTTTTGAGCGCCGTGCACCACCATAAAATCGGTTCGAGCTCAGTAAACACAACCAGAATGAATACATAAGACGCACTGTCGAGTTTTCAGAAAATTTAAGGATTTTAAGTGCGCCTTATAGTCCGAAAAATACGGCGTCATTATCATCGCACGGGTGTGGTAGCCCAGCAACTTCTGGCTTTAACCCTAACGCTTCTTCTATGAAGTTAAGAGAACAACACTGAAGCCTACGTATCCCATGATGCAACAGTGACTAATAACACATGCCTCCTGTTTATAATGCAGACTTCCAATTATAAACCTGTAGTTTCAAAATGTAAGTCAATATAATCTGATTACACCATACACTACACTACAACTCTGATGTGCAAACTGGTGCAGTTCACCTTAAATTTAGCTTTAAATCTGAACCACTAATCACAGATTAAAGAGCCATTTAATGAAAAAACTACAATTATTCAGCAGGTACATGAAAACAGACAGAAACAAATGAAAGTTTAAAGTTGTTTTTATTGCAAACTATTATATTTCACACATTTTTCATACTGTACATCTACAAATAGATACAATCAGAACACTATGAGGAAAACAATGACATTTGCTCCCCCACCCCCACAAAAAAAAAAAGCTACTCACAGTATACTCAGTAATCAGCTGTTCCTGCTTATTGATCAGTTTGCATTGATATCATGAAAAAAGAGTTTGGAGTAGTTACAATATATACAAAACCTCACACCAAAAAAAACATTTACAGAATATGATGATGAGTGTTAAATGCTGAAGGCTTTGTACAGTCCTCAAACATGTATTTACTGTTGTTTTTACAGGACATATGGTTGTTAACAGCAGCTGTGTGGAGCTCTGACAGGAGTGTTTAACCCAACACCTTCCCCACTTATTCAAAATGTATTATTTATTGCATTACTGCCATTATAAAGTAACTAAGCTACTGTCAGAAACCAACTAAATGATATCAAGGCCTCTCAACATCAGCATTTAATTCATTTCCCCCTTTGTCAGGGCTGATTTCATGTATATTATATATGAATTATAATCACATGTGACATTAATTCTGAAAACCTAGTCGCACAGGCAGAACAAACTCATTATACAGTAAGGCCGTGGGTGGAAGTAACTGTGTTCATCCATCGCAAACCACTCAGTCCATCTTTAGTGATTTCAATGTCTGTGATGTGCTTATTTGTACATGGCATTAAAGCCTCGTCCGATGATGAGCCGGCGAACTTCACTCGTGCCGGCACCGATTTCATACAGCTTTGCATCCCGAAGGTATCGCCCCATTGGGTAGTCGTTGATGTAGCCGTTCCCACCTGTCGGCAGAGAACATATAGATTATACTGATGGATTACATCACACTGGACTACAAAATCTGGGACACTGTCAGCCTCTGTGATCAAATTGTGATAATTCATATATTTCGAGTAGATGAATTAGAAAGCAGGTGATAAATGAGCCAGGTAACACACAGGACTTAATTTTCCTGTACTTTCATTTCCGAGGCTTCCTCCATGTCGACCAGTGTTATCTGTGTGTGCTCTCCTTGTGTAGCTTCAGAGTTTGAATACTGAGGCATAGATAGTGACTGAATTTACATAAAGATTGAGAATTCAACCACATGAGAAAATAATAGGAGTGTAAAGATGAACCGCACACTTGTTGACGTGGGACGATTACGTTACATAACCAGGAGTAAAGTAACTTTGACTGCGAGAGAAAACATGTCCGACTACAGAAACAATTCACAGTGCCTCATATTTGCATATTTTTCCCTCTAACTGCCAAAGTGAGGCACCTGGACATGTCTGTATGAGACAGACTGAAGTTTATATTCACATGTCAAACTGTTATTTTTAGTCTGTTGCAGAGGTAATAAAAACAACACAATGTTCTGAGATGAGACATTTGTATTGCACTTTTTCCCCATGATCCCATAGAAAACTGTTTTGGTTTCCTTGGTGATTTATGAAGTATATACTTACATTATTACTACTATTTTTCTAGAAATGTCCGATTTTATTTTATAATGAAATAAAGGAAAATGAAGGACTACTTTAAGCAAGTGCAACAAACTGCAAAAATGTATTATTACTGAATTGTATCTAGATAGATAGATAGATAGATAGATAGATAGATAGATAGATAGATAGATAGATAGATAGATAGATAGATAGATAGATAGATAGATAGATAGATAGATAGATGTTTATGAAGCTGTTCTTGGATGACTTCCCATAACTACAGCACCACACTCACCAGAAAAACTCTCCTATAGTCCTAATTCACAGGATTTTCTTTCTTTTAATTGTCTTTAATCTGAATGAATTTAAGGCCATTTTAAAGGGCATTGTTTTAATTATTTGTTATAGCTGTCTGTCACTAGTAACCTGTGTGTATTTTGATATGTGACTGTAACTGTTTGAGCTGCTGAGGCTCATTTAAATTTTCAAATATCTTACCTTCCTGGTAAAATACAGATTAAATTAAAAATAATGTACTCATTAGGAATCTATTCAAAGTCAGACTAACAGCAAAGCAGCGAGTCGATTCATGCCTCAATTTTTTTCTTCTTTTAACCAGACTATTCTGACAGTCGTGACTTGACAACACCACAAAATATAAATTTCCTTTGCTGATTACACCACGACAGCTGCCTTCAGTTTAAAATTCAAGTTTCATTTGAAAACACTCAGTTTCTTGGCACTTACCCAAACACTGAATGCCGTCCAAAGCAACCTGAGTGGCATTCTCAGCACAATAGAGGATCACTCCAGCACAATCCTGCAGCAACAACACAAACCATCACAGTGTGCAGGGTGGAGGGGGCAGCACAAGGAAAAGAGGAATGGATGCTGACGAAAGTAACTGTCTGTTTACATATACACAAGTTTCATAATGTTAAATTTAGGAGTTTTTCACCTGTTTCCAAGCCTGTAATATACTTTTAAATTAGTATCTTGACATCATAACAAATATTTTTGCACGTTTTGTGAAACTTGTGTAAAAATTTAAATATGTTTTTCTCACCATTGCACTGAAGTGTCCTCTGTCACAAGCGCGGGCGACGTTGTACAAATACTGCCGACAGGAGCTCAGTCTGGTGTACATGTCGGCCATCTTGCCTTGCATGAGCTGTCAGAGAGGAAAAACATGAGGTTAACTGAGGTAATAAGGTTTGACTTTTCAAATAAAGCATAATAACTGAGGTCGAACCTGGAAGTGTCCAATCCTCTGTCCGAAAGCTTCTCTGACGTGTAGGTAGGGGATAGCAGAGTCCAGCACCGCCTGCATGATGCTGGAAAGTAAAGGTAACTGTTCAACAACTTTAATAGAATATTTACACATCTCATATTATGTAAACTGCAGGACAAATAATCAAATTTTGGGCAGGATCATACAATGGGATCTTGTTTCAACAAATGAAAAAAAAAAAAAAAAAAAAAAAAAAAAAAATCCCCATCACTTCCAAAGGCAAATGTATTATTTTCATACTGCAGTACTTAGTTACATTCTGAGTAATTTTCCTATTTTGGAAACAGTGAAACAAAAAGTTTCATTAATAGAAAGTAGAAGAAAGTATGATTTGAAAGAAAAATTAGGAACCAGTGGAAAAATGGGGTTTTCTGTTTGGTTGAAAAGCTCTGACATCATGTGGACTCAGCACGTAGAAGCTACACACAATGAGTTTGACTTCCTGTTGTCACCACAGCAGGATGTGCAACAAAATGTCGTCGCTGCCTTTCAAGTCACTTCCTGTCATCTTACACACCTTGAGCCCATGTGATGTCATCCATCATGGCAGCCCAGCAGGTGCATTAGGATATAAAAAAGCTCAAAACTTTTCCATAAATGGTCAAATATGGCTGAAATTGTTCTAATGGGTTGCATTTATGTTCATTTAAACAATGAAATATACACTGACATCATTAAAGGCAAGTTGTGGTGAACCATACCCAATCGGTCCAGATGCCAGCACCAGTCTCTCCAGATCCAAGCCACTCATCATCACATACACACCTTTGTTCAATGGACCCAGAATGTTCTCCGCTATAAGAAGAAGCAGGAAAAAAAGATATTAATTCAAAGAGATGATCACATGAAAAATATGATCTAAAGTGTGCACGTTCACACTCACCTGGGACTTTGCAGTCTTCAAAGATCAGCTCACAGGTGTTGGATCCCCTCATGCCGAGCTTGTCGAGCTTCTGTGCTGTGGAGAATCCGGGCATTCCCTGCAGGAAGCATACAGATAAATGCAAGGCCAATTCTTCTTAACTATGATATTTTAATCATTGATTTAACAGAATCCAAGGATAATCCCCACAACAGAGCTCCCCTGAGCCACAAGACAGAGAAGGGTAGCTTTACTCAACTGGATTTACCTTTTCAATAATGAAAGCTGTGATGCCTCTTTGATTAGCCTCAGGATCTGTCTTGGCATACACAATGAGGACATCGGCATCTGGGCCATTTGTAATCCAGAACTTGTTGCCGTTAAGAACATAGTGGTCACCTGGTAACAAAAAACAGACCAAGTTTTCCCAGTAAGATGCCAAACACCATAATCTTGCAGGAGAACATATTTAAAAACATTTATTCAAAATTCAAATATTCATTTGAACATGGAGTGAAAAGTATATTCGAGCTGTAATGACCTGCTTGAAATGTCGGCTGCAGTCTCTCTACAAGTCCATCAAACCTATTGAAGTAGTTTGTCTTGTGATCCAGCAGAGGGCGCTCTTATGCTTTTCTATCAGTTTGACCCATAGACTGTGCACAGAAACGGACGAAGCAACCAGGACTGGAAAATGGAGCCAATGCAGAAGTGCAAACAAGTGTGATACCAGCGGTGGCCACTAGAGGCTCTGTCTCTAATGGACTTCAATTCAAAAATCATCACTTCCAATCATGAAATATTCAGTCAATACATTTTTCACAAAAATAACTGTGATGTCATTAACTAGAGTCAACTCTTCTTCTCAGTGATCTGGTCCATCTGAAAACTAACCACAGCCCTAAATCTTCCTGTTTTTAATTATCTTTTTTGTTTGTTTGTTTGATTGACAGGCCAGATCTCCAATGAGGATAGACCAGAACTCAAGCGTGACACACATTGGACAGCGTCCTCAAGTTCAAGAGTCAGACCTTTTCTGTGATTGGTTATTGGACTCGCCTTTTGAAGCCAGGAGTTTGGCATTTCAATGTGGCCATGTTGGTTGTTTGGTGCCAGAAGTCACCATATTTGTTTATGCTGGAAGTAGTGAGGAGGCGGGTCTAACCCTTGAACCTGAGGTCACTGCCCAATGAGACTGGCCTTCAGTGCCGGTCTCATTGGAGAAGAAGCTTGTCAATCAAGCTAAACACGCCCCTAAATCTTCCTCTTATCGAGCCCTGATATCTACTTAATAATTAATTTCTTTTCATGTGGACACCAGGGTCACATCAGACTGACTTCGTATCCAATTAAAATACGGATCATTTTAAATTTATTCAAACTTCATTTTCTGAGAAAGCGACAGCCCTTGTGTGAATGTCAATAATAAAACCTTCTCATGCAAAACCTTAAGCCAGCACATTCTGCAACAACTCAGCAACACATCCTCTCATCCTGGAAACATCTCGGGCTCAGCTCAGATCAAAACACACACACCAGTACTCTATCATTACCCTCACAATCAACAATAGCTTCAAAATGAGTATTTACAAAGCTGGAGATGAGGTGCAACCACTTCCCAGAGCTGAGGGCGGTGAAGCTATGGAAGCACAATTTACCTCTACTGGTGGCTGTCACTTATATGAGGAACACAAAGGGCATTGGTAATATCCTCTGTACACCTTCTGTGCCTCATATCTTTTTATGCCTGTAAGAGCTGTTATATTTTCCTGTTTGTACACATTTGCATTCAATGGCATTGGGCCATTTAGGTGCATTATAATATTGTTGTTGCTCTCTTGCATCTTTGCTGACACAATCAGACAAACAGTAATTACCCACACAGTCATTTATAGCAAAAAAAACTTGTCAGCATACTTCTGGAAGGCAAACTAAAAACTATAAACTACAAACATGTCCACAAAAAACAAGTTAAATCACTAAAAAAAAATAAATAAAAATAAAATTCTGACTTTGGTTCACACAGTACACAACTTTATTTATCTGTTTGAACCCTGCACCAGGCGGCAGAATGACCGACCTCAATAGTTGTTATCAAGCCGCACACAGAGACATGACACGAGTGAAATGGTGTTAAACACAAGACATTAGGGAGCCACACAGGCCTCATGTAAACACAAACAACTTGAGGTGCCTTATCTAAACACTACACTGTCTCCTACACATGTCTTACCGATAGTATGAACATGCTGCTCACACACACTCCTGAGTCAATGTCACGTGTAAATATTTAAAAAGTTAAATTAGCGATAAATTTCAAGTGTTATTAGTCAACATAGCCTAAAGAAGTGATAATATATTCTGTTTTAATCAGCAGTAGAATAGCCAGAACATAAGTAGCAATATTTAATGTCACAGTAACAGATTTTAAATGACACACATTTGTATATTAAACACAGTTTGTTGATTTTAATAAACTAAAAAGTCTAAAACTAATTAGGCCTGATGAACCCACTGAGTTTAACACAGGTCCACAGTCGTCAGCTCATGACAATTTCACAGTTTTAGAAATGTTGATCTCTTTACTAACAAACATGGGCTGCGCTAAGCTGCTGACTGAAGCTTTAAAATAAGGTTAATTAAAAGCTAAAAAGCAGCAGAAGGCTATAAAAAGATATCAAAGTGCTTCCAGGTTGTAATTTCCACTGTTAAGAAGTGGTCGCTATGGGCGACTGTGGGAGTGATGATCAGATCTGGACAAACAGGAAGACTTCCACATAGAAAAACATGTCTGCTCAGGAAAATAAAAACTATAGACTGTATATAAAAAATGGATGAAGCTAATGTGACATCATCCTTTGGTATTTGAATGTTGCCATGTTGGTTTATTGGGGCCAGAAGTGACCATATTTGGATATGAAGGGAGGAGGGAGGAGGCGGGTTTGACCCTTGAACCTGAGGACACTGTCCAGTGTGTAGGAGACTGGAGTTCACCAGTGAATAAGCCTGCATATCACATGTAAATCATTGGAGACCAGACCTGTCAATCAAACTAGCCACGCCCCTAAACATTTCTCCACATTTCTCTTTTTGAACATAATAAAATAAGAAGAGTTGACTTTAGCTAATGACATCAGAATGACTTGTGGAAAAAATGTATTGACTGAGTAAATCAGGATTATATTTTTGGAGCCAGCATCTAGTGACCATTGGCGGTATTGCACTTTATTGTACTTCAGCATTGGTCACCCTAAATCTTCCTCGTTTTGAAGCCTAACATTTCCTTCATGATGAAATTATTTTCAGAGGTAGCATTTCATGATTGATTGTGACCATTTTTTAAAAATTTAACTCAATTGGAGTTTTTTGTTTGGAGCCATCTGTGGTATTTTACTTTTCAGACAGTCTATGATTAATACCAACAATTCAGCAGAAGGCTATGTAAAGATATGAAAGCACTTCCTGTCTGTAATTTCCACTGTTCAACTGAAATGTTACTACGAAATGTCCATTAAGGACGTCAAGATGAGACCAGGAAAGGAGAAGTAAAATCCCTACAGGACTGCAGGAGGGTTCGGCTGACACAGGAGTGGTGGTGCATCTGTCCACTGTGCAGCATTAATGCACAAACACAAATCCCTGGACTTAGGAAACAAGTGCTGTGGACAGATAAAGTTAAAATGTAATTTTCAGGCTCCAGTCACAAAGGTTGTGTGTTTCATGTCCAGCAGCAGCAGCAGGTAGACGGAGGCTTAAAGCAGAGATGAGACCAACCAGGTGCCTATTTTTACCACTTTGAACAAGCAGCAAAACATGATGATCAAACAAAACCCCGCGGACTGTGAGTGGCAGGAGGTCCCAGCGGCGGCAGCCCCTCGAGTTATAACTGGCAGCTCTTTACAAGCCTCAAACTCCACCATTCAACACATTGTGGGAGGGAAGAAATAATTACGCAATGTTGACAAGTGACTTTGTGTCATGCAGTCAGTCAAGATGCTGAAGCCAAAAAAGAGAGAGACCGGCTTATAACACAGGACAACGACCTCCACATCCACTGTGGACAACTTCAAGAGGCCCAGGCCGGAGCTGTTAGAGAGGCCCACACAGTCCTCTGACCTGAACACTGCTGGAGGATCTGTGGGTAGATCGTCGACATGCTGTGTGTGCAAGATAGACTCACACCTTGTCCAAAACTTGAAGTGATCTCAGAAAACTCCTCACATCAAAAATAGAAAGTCTGCTGCTACTGGAGGACTCAAACTTCTACACAGGCCATGATTACTGGTCATTTTTGCCCTTTTTTTGTTATTTACAGAATAATTAGTAACAATGCCTTAAAATTTAAAGAAAGATTTAATTTTATTTTAAATGTCTGCTTGCTGCTGGGGTTGGATTTGCCACTTTTCACTTCAAATATCAACAAAATAGATAATTTATCCAGAACTGACTAAACTTGTGGATGCACCTCTACTTGCATGAATATTAACCTGTTCATATGCAGCATGAAGAACGTACAATAAGCAAAATGTTTTAAGGCGGCAAGGCAGCTGTGGCTCAGGTGGTAGAGTGGGTCACCTATGAAATGCAAGATTATGGGTTCGATCCCCAGCTCCTCCTGTCCACATGTCGAAGTGTCCTGATCACCACTGTTTATCTCGATTCCAACAGGTTGAGATGGTTTTGAATTTGAGCGCTTCAACAGTTTAAAACCGCTCTAAACAAGGCCCAATTTGTGGGTTGTTGTTGGTATTGGATCATTATGGAGCTGGCATCATCTGCTCCTCGTGAGTGAGGTGAAGTTGTGAGCAAAAAAAAAGGCTCAATCCAAAAACTGTTGAACAAATAATGTACCTCAAAACAAATCTTTGAGTGTTCCCCATCCCACATAATCACCCTCTGCTATAGTTACACAAGTACACCCAACCTGTGCCAAATTTTCCCAGCACTCTCTCCTCAATAAGACAACTATATTCAGCGTTTGTGAGTGTGTGTCAAAGAATTTTCAAAGCAGAGATGCTTCAGAACAAAACGTCTTTTCTACACAAGTAAAGTAGTTTCTCTAACGCTGCTCATTGAGGTGTGTGTGTGTGTGTGTAATTAAAAGCCTCCTGTGCACCAACTGCTCTGCCTAATTTGGCTGCAACCCGGCACTTCACCAGGAGAGGTCACTGTAACTGAAGCTTCGAGTAATGGAGCTATTTTCCAAACACTTGGATCAAGTGGTTCACAAAAGCTTCATCAATACCCTCTGCACCAAAGACCCACAAGAAACCACAACTGGAATGGATTCTTTTAGTGGACACTGTATCTGAAACAGCCACACAGTTCATTACACCACCTGGAAGTCTGCACAGCATCTCTTAAAAACAGGAAGATTTGTTTGCTGTCCTACCGTTCTTCCTGGCTCTGAGTTTCATGGACACAACATCAGATCCGGCGTTAGGCTCACTCATGGCCAGGGCTCCGACATGCTCTCCTGTCATTAACTGGTAGGTGGAAAGACCAAAATTAACCAATTAATAAATCAACTTTCTTCTTAGTTTAAACCTTTTCAAACTTCACGTAACAGAGAAATGTTTGGTCCTAACCTTCAGCATGTACTTCTCCTTCTGCTTCTCGTTGGCGTGTCGTACCAGCTGGTTGACGCAGAGGTTAGAGTGGGCGCCGTAACTCAGAGCGATGGCTCCCGACACCCGTGAGATTTCCTCCATCACAATGACATGATCGAGATAGCCCAATCCTGTGCCCCCATGTTCCACTGAAAGGAAAACACAGTGTGACTTGTGTGTAAATTCACTTTAAAATATCTACAAATACAGAATAACAGCTGTCATACCTGGTGCAGTGATGCCAAGGAGTCCCATCTCCCCCATGTCTTTCCAAAATTCCTAGTGAAGAGACGATGCAAATAAATTTGAACAAAACAACAAATCCTGTTCCAGTTTACTGGTTATTTTGCACAAGGAAATAATTCACAACTCCTGAGCATTAGTACAACATGGGTGTGGAAATTTTTCTAAGATTACTCAATCAGGGAACTACAGGTCCACCTTCAACTCACCCGCAGTCCTGCAAACTCATTCTTCTTGTCGATCTCATCTGCATAGGGTGCAAGTTTTTCTGCAAGGAACTTACGAACAGTCTGCCTGAGCTGTGGAAAAAAAAACAGAAAATAAGCATTTATTTAACTTAACCAACTCATAAATGTAAATCTTTTTATTTAAAGGATGAAAATGAGCTAACAGTTCAGGATTTAATTTAACATTTTGCTTCAAGATGGACAGCTTTTACCTATGTGCAAGTTCAGACAAGTGTCGGGTTTGAGTCACAGGTGGATGAGTTAAATACCACGTGATTAAAATAAAACTTGAAAATGACTAAAACACACATATTTTAAACATGGTTGCTAAAAAAATGTTTAAAAAAGGTTTACATTTATTTATTTTATTTTATTTGTCCTCGTGTGACCTCAGAGGACAGATCAGCAGGAGCATCAGTTGTTGAAACCAGAATTTTCCCTGGTTCACAATTGTAGTTTTAGTGTTCCAATATTTTAGTTACACAATATACAGCACCCCACAACAACTACACTGATTAACTTTATAAAGCCCAGGATCAGAGGACCAGCTCCTTCCGTCCAATCAAATCCAGTATTTCAAACACCACCCCCCTGCTGCACCTCCAGCCAGTGTCCAGTCTCCTTCACTTTATGCCAACCACTGACTGTATCGATGATGCAAACACACTGAGTGACCTGAAGACACCTTTAACTTGTAAAACCCCAACAGCAAAGCGTGTTTGTCTGAATTTTCATGGCCCCAGCTTCGTATTTAAATACCTCAGCTAGTACCATACGGTTATATGTTACAGGGCAAATAGCTGGATCAGATTAAGACTTTAGAAATGATTATGGTTTTAGTAATTAAGTACCTGAAAACAAAATTCATTTGGTTAAATATTATTTGTGTACTCCTGAGTGTAAACACTGTTAGCTAACAGCAAGGTCTTATCATCAAGGTGCTGAGGTTATGTCATCACGTCATGTGGACCGTGGCCTTTAAAACTCCTCTTATTTTCATCGTAAATCTTAATAAACTGGACAATAAACTCAGTGTTTTGTATGATGCAACCCTGTGAGTGTTGCTGCGCGTTGTCTGCGCAGATAAGTCAACTTTGTTTAGCTCAGCTAGCTAGCGTGGCTAACCTGCATCTGGTCCTCCGTGAGTCCGTTCACCACGTCGTCCACCGGGATCGCGGCTCCGGCGCATCCCCTCCTCGTTACGGCGGGGATGGCCAATCTGGAGGCGAGGCGCAGAGCGTTTCTGACGGCGAACATGGTTAAAACGTGAGAAATAAAGCTCAGGTTCAGACGGTGAAAGCTGTCAGACTCTGGGCTGGCTGCCCTCTACCACAGAGGAATGAAGGAGGTCTCACTCTGTCATTACTTCCCACCAACACAAATTCTTCTTCTGTTTTTTTTTTTTTTTGGTTGGCCA
>OOFC01011714.1:40265-50528 GCA_900323345.1 Pseudochromis fuscus
TCTTTTCAAGGTTCAAGTCCTCCAACGTCAGTAAATCTAATCCTCCTCTGTGGCTGATGTTTAGTTTAGTTTAGGATCAGCTGCGTGTAGAGAACTGAGACAGAGGAAAGTAAAAAAACAACTTGTCAGCTGGTTTAATTTGTCAGCCAGGAAGCAAGAATGCCAATGCGGAAGATAATAAACATCACGGTTGTGTGCGTGTGTATGTCTGCGTGTGTGCGCGCGCCGGCGCGTGTGTAAACCGCGTAGAAGCGCGAGCCACGCCACCAGCAGAGAGGGGTTCCCTATACCGACGGTGCGCACGGAGCACAGAGGCAGGGAGAGGCTTTTTACGCGTTAAAGCTCCATCAACAAACACCAAAGACGCGCCGTGGAGGATCGACTGGAAACTGAAAGTCACACCGGGCTGCGTTTGAACTTTCTCAAAGTGAAATGACCAGATTTGAAGGTTAAAGTAAAGCAGCAGCTTTGCGCCCGTCGTCGTGCGCACTCACGACGGATTTAGATCCCCGATGCCGAAAGAGTGCAGGAGAAAGACCTCCAAGGACTTCGGCATCTCGGGGACTGGATTAAATGAGGGGTCTCGATTAGAGAGAAGAACAGCCGGGAAGTCTTCCCAGGTTTGCGATGAGCTCGTTCACAAAGCCGCTCAGATCGGCCCCTCGTCCGGAGCACCGACTGTGATGGATGCGCCCCGGGTACCGCAGGTCACCATCACCCCAGAGGGAGGCGGCTGCTCCCGGGAGATGCAGCAGGAGGACTGGGATGATCCTGTGGACGGCACGCTGCGCAGAAAGCTGTCCAACTCCTCCATCTCCTCCACGGGGTCCTCTGCTGTGGAGTCCGAGGACGATTTACTCAGTGATAACGAGAGCAAAAGCAAAGGCATCATCACTTTGGAGCATCTGGTGGACGCAGGAGAGGTGAGTAAACTGCAGACAGGTCATGATGCAGAAAAGCTTCAACGCTGCTCTGCAATTCATGGTGTTTTCCAGTTTCAGAATGTGTAATATGATTCAAAACACTCTGCTGACTCATTGTATAAATTATCTGTTATATAAAACTGCCAGTATGGTGCCTTGTAAATCTGCTGTTACACAGTTACAGTAAAGAGCTGATGTTTAGAAAAAGGAGAAACAGTGAAGCTCAGCACTCAGCAAACTACCTCCTAACAGCAGACCACTGGGGTCTGCTTGACAGCAGAAAAACAGCAATTACAGGGCGATAACAGTATTTCTTCAAAGTTTGTTTAGTGGATTTTGAAGTGGCATAAACACGTCTTATCAGTGAGCCTCCCAGTCAGGACTTCTCATGGGAAATTAGTCACTTCTACTTTTCAGAGGTTATTTTTGTACTTGCTCTGTGCTCATGGATGTGAGCACAGGGACATTTCAGTGGTGAGGTGTTACTTTTCTCCTGTTGTTAAAGATGCTTCAACAGCCTTGGAGAGCATTGCCAGAGAGTGCAGGATAATCTTCAGGAAATTCGATTGTCCACATTGAAATGATGTTATCTGTCCTCATGTATCAGAACCTTTCAAATCACCCTAATGATTCTGTATGAACTAACATGAAGAAGCTGCACTGAAAGCTGGAAAACCTTTGTTGTGCAGCTGTTTTCAAAGTGGTGGATCATCTTGTTTAATGTCTTTAAGGCCACATGGGACATTCAGACCAGAAAAATACAGCCTCTCATTGTACTTACATCTTAAAATGCTACATTGTTTAAGCTAGTTCTGGGTAAATAATGGATTAACTACATGCTTTGTTAATTTAACCCAGTAAAATGGACGTAAACACAACAAAATGTTTCATAAAATTAACAAAATAGTGAGTAAAAACTACAAGATGTTGGGTAAAATCAACAAAATAGTGAGGAAAAACTAAAATGTTGAGTAAAATCAACAAAACAGTGAGTGAAAACTACAAAATATTTGATAAAAGCAACAAAATAGTGAGTAAAAACTACAAAATGTTTGATAAAAGCAACAAAATAGTGAGTAAAAACTACAAAATGTTTCATAAAATTAACAAAATAGTGAGTAAAAACTAAAATGTTTGATAAAATCAACAAAATAGTGAGTAAAAACTACAAAATATTTGATAAAATCAACAAAATAGTGAGTAAAAACTACAAAATGTTTGATAAACTCAACTAAAAACTAAATGTTGGGTAAAATCAGCCCATCTTGCTGGGCTCAATTAACCCGACATGTAGTTAGTCCAATATTTACCCAGTTCTTACTTAAAACAACCCAGTATTTTCTAGGGTGTGGTGGGATCTTTTATACAAACAGTGGCTTTGTGTGTGTATTTTTTGCACAGTGGATGACTGGCTAACAAGTCAACACATGAATGATCATGAAAGTGAATCTGTTGCATGCTGCAGATTATCATGACATTGAGTTTTCTGGTGGAACTGTACGTCCTGACCTTTAACGCTGCACGTTCCTCCTTCAGCGCACACACTAGCGTTGTGGCCTCTGAGTCCCACAGAGGGTGAGAATTTGTTTGACATTCTTGGCTGATAAAGTTTGAACTTGTGAGTCTCAGTCTTCCTGAACATGCTTTTACACACTGTGATTGAAGAGAACAATGTATATTAGTGGCAGCTGCAGAGTTCGATGTCTGATTGTCTCTTCATGTGAATTGTAGGGAAGTTGAGTGTGATCACAGTGAGTCACGTCTGTGTCTCTGCACTCGGCATAATCTGCTTTTTGTCCACACTGTCACCACATTATCCTCTCACTGGGTGTGCGTTTGTCTGTTTTATGGTTCCACCACTTCTCTTTGCCTTCTCCATACAAGGTCTGTAGCTGTCACTTTCTTTTAAACAGACTGAATACACATTGCCTGTTGGCCTCTGTGTGTGTGTGTGTGTGTGTCAAAGAGAGCACTGTTGAATGTCACACTGTCCAATACACTTTCATAATAAAAGCCCATTCTTGCTCTTTATTGGCTGAACAAGACATTTTAACTGAAGATGGAAATGTATTTGTTTCAA
Organism: Pseudochromis fuscus; assembly: GCA_900323345.1. Taxonomy (NCBI): domain Eukaryota; kingdom Metazoa; phylum Chordata; class Actinopteri; family Pseudochromidae; genus Pseudochromis; species Pseudochromis fuscus. Next base: position 43,269 of record OOFC01011714.1, read on the forward strand.
AATAGCCACTATTATGCTCCTGTCCCTTCAGCCCACTCAGACACCCACACACAGCGTAGAGCACAGGCCGACATGTCATTGTGTAATAATGTGTTTTTGTGGTCAGCATCCAATTTTAGCCTTGGCCTTTGACATTTAACAAAAAGCCACTTCAGGAAGTCAGAAACACTTGCGTGGCAGTACTTAGCTTTTGCCTGTTCACCCTGTTTAATACAGGTGCTGCATGTCCCAGATGGAGAGAGGAGGGAGAAGCTGCATAGTAAAGATGTTTTGAATGAACAGAGCACGTGGACAAACAGGCCTTTCATTTCAACAAGAGTAATCCCACAGTGCAGCAGCAGTTTCGATTTGATTAACACTCAAAGATGGCAGCACTGCTTCATGTGGAACCCATACATCATCATCATCGATCAACAAAATCTGGCTAAAGTTCAAGTTTTTTGCAGTATTGACTCTTCTGTGTAGATCATCTTGGTGTGAGGTCCACGCCTCACATCCACAACAGGCTTGTTGTTACAAACTAAAGGTGACAGGGTTGAAAACAAATGTGTGGCGTGGCGAAGAAACCAACCAGAAAACAAACATCGACTAAAGCAAAGTAAATATACTTTAGTGAGTAAATTTACTCAAGTATTTCTATTTATTTTCTTTTTTTTAAGTTTACTTCCCTGTGTTTATTTGACAGCTTTAGTTACCAGTAAATTCTGATTTTATAATATTAAATACAATAAAAAAATTGCATATTCTTATGAATTCTCGCAACTTTTAGAGCTTGTGATGCTTCTTAGGATTCAAATCATTCACAAAAATCTGTAAATATGAGCAAAAGTTCTGATAACTGGGTATAAATTTGTGCTATTATCAATTATCATCCATTGATTTAACCCTGTAATGCCTGAACCATCAAATAATTGCTAGAAAATTCAATTTTTTTTTAAATCCAAGTGTTTATTGAACCTTCTGACAAAAAAATAAAGGTAAGAATAAAAATAAATGGATATATAAATATATAGATAGATATAGATTGAGGGAGAGAAGGAGAGAGAGGTTTTTTACATTTAATTTAATTTTTTTGATTTTTATTTTCTTTCATTATCTCAAAAATATTACACTGATGATGTAGAGGTTTCAAAAATTCATGTGTCAAATATGATACATTTGACATTAAAGGGTTAACTGGTGGATCTCCAGCTCAGCTCTGACCAGCAGAAAACTACAAAATGTAAATGTCTACCTGATACTGATACTTTATTTTGTACTCTTACTTAAGTAGATCTTTTGAACCTTTATTTGTCACATTAAGATCTGAGTACACTGGTAATAAAGAAGCTCCTTGAACCCAAACATGCAGTAACCACTGTTTCAGTCAGGATGAGCATCAAACCACTATTATTCCAACTGTTATCAGTACAAAGCTTTGAGGTTTCTGTTGTCGTCTCGCACAGCAGCCGAACAACACGAAGGTCTCATGTCAGGCTCTGTGTCAAATACAAACATCGGCTGCAGAGCTGTCATTGTGTTTTTATCCAAACTGACCAGCCTGCAAATGTGAACACTTGCAGCGATCGAACAAATGTTAATTTGTGGAAGTCGAACGCCTCCTCAGTGTGATATTATCAGTAAACAAGTTCGTGAACCATATCGTCTGACATTTAAGAGAGAGGTCTTGCTGCTGCGGAGTTCTGCTATTAGCGAGGATGTCGAGCTGTGAGACACTCAAGCAGGAGCTCAAGAGGCCATGTTTCATTTCTTGTTTCATTCAACACAGAGTAAAGTGACCTCTGCAGGGCCTGAAAGTAGGATCTGGTGAAAGAAATAGTAGTTTCCCTTCTCAACACCTGAGACTTAGTTTATTTGGTTTGTTTTACTGCTTAGTGTATTTGGGATAATCATAAAAAAATGCAATGATACATGTGTATTGTATGAGATATGGTCAGTTTTCTGGAAGGGATTGAAACAGGCAGCTCCCCGTAAGTGTGAAGTACTGTGTCTCTGTGAAATATGCAAGCTGTTACTGTGTTTTTTCTGTGTGTGTGTGTGTGTGTGTGTGTGTGTGTGGTGAGAGAAAGAGAAAGAAGGAGAGAGTGAGGGTGATTAGAGGACACAAACAACCATTAAAAATACACATTTCTGCCAAAACAAAAAGACACTTCACTCCTCGCTCATATCTTTTGATTTGTTCAGGATTAAATGCACTTTGATTTACTGCAACGTGTCATATGACACCTCAGAAAAAAACCTCAGCCATTACTAAGAAGTGAGTGGGAGTTGAGCGGCCGAAAACAAGGACGGTGTCAGGCCTTTTTTTGTGTGTTAAACCTTCAGATTTTCTCCTAAATTATGGCGATTTGGCCACAGAAGACAAACGATGCACCATCCATGAAGTGAGAATTTTTAAACCCAGATTCCTGAATCCAGCTGTGAACTACTGAACTCGAAGGTTTTCTCAGTGTGAATCACGGTTGCAGGCCCATTGCCACGCCAAGATGGAGATGCTGAATAGAGATGCTGAATGCTGATATGAGTTTCCACAGAAGTGGCATTTAACTGACCTACATTGAAGGTTTCTCGCAGTGGAAAACCAAAAGCTTGGCATCAGATTTACGGGGCAGAACTGCTTATGTGATCAGATTTCTACCACTGATAGCAAGAGACTGGACCGAGGCCAATTTACAGCACAGCTTCCTGTTATCAGATCCTTTATGTGATCAAGGTCACACTGACTTGAACTTGCTCACAAAAGAAAAGAATTGTTACTTGTTTTGTTTTTTGATGATTATTGATGATATTTTGTTTTCATGCACCAGAGCAAACCGTGGTGGAAGCTGAAGACCATCGTCCACTGGCCCTTCAGTGCCACCCAGAGGAAAAGACTGAGCTGGGTTCAGCTGGCCGGGCATAAAGGTGCGACCTGTTCACATCATATCACTTCCTGCTTGTGTGATGTCATCATAACATTTCAATCACTCTGGAAGAACTCTCTTGGGCCGGCTGCATGTCACGTCTACAAGATTCATTTCCAGTGGAAAACCAATATCTCTAAATTTACACATAGTTTGTGCAAGCCTGACGTCCATGTTTATCTCATCTCAGGCAACTTCAAAGCGGCGGACGAAGGCACCATCCTGAAGAAGTTCTCAGAGAACGAGATGCAGTGTTTTGAAAAGCTGAAGGATGACGCACTGCTCCCATTCGTTCCCGGATACCACGGCGTCGTGGAAAAAGACGGAGAGTCTTTCCTTCACATGACTGACCTGCTGGCAAACTTTGACGTCCCTAATGTGATGGATTGCAAGATGGGAGTGAGGTAAGGAAGGAAGGTCTTATAATTTCCATTTATACATTTATTGACATTTAACACGTTTTTTTCTAGTTGCTGCTACACAATTTTTTCCATTTAGAATTGAATGTGTCACATGTATTCCTAGTTTATGTATTTGATGTTCATATTAAATTCTTGTTCTGTTAAAACTGATGAATGAGAGAAGTGACTTACAGTACGTGCTGCCTGAAGCATTTGTGCTCTACAAGGGGAACACCTGTTGTAACTGCAGGCTGTATGGTTGGCTTCCTGCCACTGCGGGCGGAGTGCCTCACTGCATCATGTGCACAAGTACACACACGTATGCAAACAGAGCACACACACACACACACACACACACACACACACACACACACTCACTCATTGACTTATTAACACACACACTCATTAGCAAATTGTATTGTCCATTAAGTGTTTGCGTGTTTCTTAGGCTGCTCATATACACACATTTGCACACTCAGGGTGTCCCTGGAGACTCCCCTTCGTCAAAAACACTCTCAACCACAAAGTTGCAAAACCGCTAACTTGCACAAACACACACTCAGACTTTCACACTCGCTGCACACTGGAGTCTCCTCTCAGCTTCCCTCTTCAGCACAGAGGAAGTGCAGCTCACAAACTGAAACTGAAATTCACATCTGTTTGCAAGTAACTCTCTGGTATAAATACAGCTACTGTGAGTGTGTCGCTGAACTGTTCACCAACAGAGATAAAGACATGTACAGTGTGTTGTTCATGTCTTTATCTCTGGTATTAGCACAGTAATTGTAAGTGTGTCGCTGCATTGTTCACTAACAGAGATAAAGACATGTAGAGTCTGCTGTTCTCAGCTGTACTACTTGTTTTTAGTGCAGTAAAATCTAAACTATGTATGAAACTCCACTTTATAAAAACAACCTTTTTTCTTTGCATCTTCAGAGTTTCCTGTGCCGGTCGTCCAGCTCCTCCATGTTAAAAGGAGTTTTTCTCCTCATTGTGTTACAGGACGTACCTGGAGGAGGAGCTTGTGAGGGCGAGGGAACGTCCCAAACCGAGAGAGGACCTGTACAAGAAAATGGTGGAGGTGGACAGCGGGGGGCCAACCGCCCAGGAACACGCCCAACGGGGCGTCACCAAGCCTCGCTACATGCAATGGAGGGAGACAATGAGCTCAACCAACACCCTGGGCTTCAGGATAGAGGGGATCAAGGTAGAAGGAGACTCTATTAACACATCCATGATGGAATAATTGTTAGTGTGAAGCTGAGGAAAGTCGTATAGTCGAAGAGAATTGTAGAAAGAAACCACGAGGACAATCACACAATATTTAGCTGAGGAGGAAACGTGTGCTGCAGTGTTACTGCTCTGGCCCTCTCTCCAACTCTCAGTAATCATTTTTGGGTCCAGTAAGCGAGAGAGTGTTGATGAGCCCGCCCTAACTGCTCAGCACCAAAGAACAATAAAACAACACTTTGCTGATTAGCACAGGGGGTCAGGCTGCAGCTAAAGAGACAGATTTAATCCAAAAGAGTCAAAAATGAGTGAATGTAAAACTTAAATTCACAAGGTGGCCAAATGAATGTTCTCCATTTCTGCTGGATGTTTAAATAGGTAGTGAGGTAATAATGATGTAATGTCATTCAGTCTGAGTACAGGTGCATAGCCTTCTTATCTCGTATGTTATATCTTGATCTGTGTTGCAGGATTTCTCCTCACACTCCACAAGCTTGGACTGGAGTCATTTCACTGTTTAATATTCTCACTCACTTCCTGTCCTCTCTTTAGAAATATGACGGTACGTGTCGAACCGACTTCAAGAAGACCAGATCGAAGCAGGATGTCATCCAGGTCTTCAGGGACTTCGTCGGAGACAACGCCAGCATCATAGTACGTGGCAGCCAGTCAGTCAGCTCCTCAAACACATATTTCTTCATTTAATTAGACAGACACAAAGCTGTGCACATACACAGAGCGATGTTGCAGGCGTTACCTGAAAGACTCCATCAGCTGTAAACACACGAAGCTAAACTCTCACATCCGTGTTCAGTGTTTGGACACATTGTTTTGTGGACTCATTTGAAAAAGGCCGGGGGCAGTCGATGGAGTAAATCCAACTGCAAGACGCAAAGCAAACATTCTCACAGTAATGCTGTTTGAGTTTCCGATCATGGAGGAGGTTCCCAAACATACACGCTGCCTACACCCTGTTGTGTCCCAGCTGTTTGATTTTTTTTTAAGCTCTTTGCTGTTATTTCTTTGCTTGAAACGCAGACGTCTTACTTGAGCAGACTGACAGAGATACAGGACGCCCTGAAGACGTCAGAGTTCTTCAAGCGACACGAGGTGATGACCAATCCACAACAAAGATGAGTGACAAATTAAAGGGAGAAAAACAAAACACCTAGTTTAACCCTCAGATGGTTTCTGTGTCCTGGGGGAGATAGGGCGTCATACAGGTGCACTTTAACTCATAATCAAGTATTCAGATTATGTAACTTCATGCAAACATTCAAAAAATATCATTTGTGTTAATAACAGCCGACTTAAACAAAGACATATACATGTTGTTACATTTCGTGAAGATTTTGAACTTGAAGTTTTTAAACTCTTCACATCATATAAAAGTGTAAATTATTCATTACTCTTTATTTTGCTCTTCAAGGGTTAATATTAATTATTAATTTCAAATTTAGTACCCAACACATCAAAGAGCATAGCTAATTAACAATTTAGAAAGTGTTTTAAAAGTTGGCAGAAATTTACATAAAAAGGAGAAAATATTACATTTATTTCACCTGAATGGGAAAAAATGATCATCAAGTCATTATCACCCAGATACCCGAGAAAATTAATAATGGTTTTGTCCAAATATCTATGTGCCAATTTCTGGGTTAAGAAAAGTTCATCTGGAAGTCCAACACATCCCACATCAAGTACTGACACCAGATCTTCAAATGTTTGTCTGAACTGAGAATATTTCCCTCTGATAATTGTATAAACACGATTTGAATTTCAAAGATGACGTGGATGGTCGAGCTTGCATTTGTACAGGCAGCAAACGTGGCTGAAGGTGAATATTTTAAATGTTTATCCATAAATTTTAGCTATTTCAACCAATTATGAATTATTTTAGAGAACTTTAAACTGTTTATTATACTTACCACTGCAGAGATACCATAAATACTTGGTTGGGAATCTTACACATTACCTAGTTTTTGTCCTTTAATACATCACTCATCTGTTTGTTTGTATTGATAGAGGCAGAATAAACAAAGCCTATACTGATATCTTCTGTATTTTCTTCAGGTCATTGGCAGCTCCCTCCTCTTCATCCATGACCACACAGGCAAAGCACAAGTCTGGATTATTGACTTTGGCAAGACCACAGCTTTACCAGAGGGCCAGACATTAAACCACAACATCCCCTGGCAGGAGGGGAACCGGGAGGATGGCTACCTGTGGGGGCTGGACAACCTGATCCACACCCTGGAGGCTGTAAGCAATGAAGGGACCAGCGAAGAAATGTGTTGCTCTGTTACCAAAGAAAATAACCAAACTACAGAAATACATGACCAGTGATTTTTTTTTGAACTTATAAATGGGTGTCAGGAACTGTGGTGGGTGGTTTTATGTATGTTGATTAACTCTGGATGATCTATAGCCACAGAAATGCTGCAACAAAGAGTGTGTAACCCAAGAAAAGTCACATGAGCTGCACCCACAGTCATCACTGGATTTCACCATTTCAAGTGTGGACGCTGAACAGAGAGGAGCAGAGGTTTTGTCACTAGTTACTGAAGGATTGAGCAAATGAACTGACACTAATTCAACTTCCTACCGAATGAACAGAAGTGAAAGTTTAGGGATTCTGCATTTCAGTTTCAGGGGCAAGATGTTGCATGTGATGAAATGGCTGATGAAGTCCTAAAAAAAAAAAAAAAAAAGAGAAGTTAGAAACT
>OOFC01011720.1:3142-25402 GCA_900323345.1 Pseudochromis fuscus
AGGGGAGGGGGAAATATGTATGCTGTTTTAATTTCTTTCTTTTTAACATGTGAAGCACTTTGTGTTACAAAACTGTATGAAAAGTGCTATAGAAATAAAATTTGATTTGATTTGATTTGATGGTGAAAGTGGTAGAAAATATTTTAACTCTTACTGCATAAAAAAAAGTAGTTCAGTTTGGAAAAAACAAGTGTTGAGGCACAAAAAAAAATGCATTCTGTCTTTTTGAAATATACAAAAATATTAATGAAATTACAAATAGGCTGAATTTATATGTCTAATATAAAAAACTTTCTTAAGAAAAAAAAGTTCATTCACTGATTAATCATACTCTTTAAAAATGTAATAGAGGAAGCTATTAAACACAATTAGTGACATTTAAATTTAAGTATTGGTTCTTTAATTTTACATCGATTTGTTTGGTGATGGACAAACATCTTGTAGCTCTATGTGACATTATTTTGATGTGCTTCACTGTTGTGTGTCAGTCCTTCCTGATAGATCGTGCCGGCAGAAAGAAGCTGATGGGCTATGGCTATCTACTAATGGGCCTCACTATGTGTGTTCTCACTGTCATGCTGTCCATCAAGGTAAGTACAGAGGGGCGCTGCACACCTCCTTCTCCTCGCTGTCTCGTAAAGAATGAATTATGAAATTCTCTTCTCCCACAGGATCTGAATCCATGGATTCCATACGTGAACATCGCCCTGATATTCTGTGTCATTTGCATTTATGGGCTTGGGCCTTGTGAGTTTCTCTGTTTTTTTGTCTCACTGCCATCAGAAACATTTTAACCTTCAGACCAGTAACTGGAAGGAGCTTATTGTCTCGATAGCCTTTAATGTTTGAATCCTCTTTCAGCTGGAGTGTCTATGGCTCTTCCTGCTGACCTCTTCCTACAGGCCTGGCGTCCTTCTGCTTATGTGATCAGTGGAACCATCAACTGGCTCGGCATGTTTCTTGTTGGCATGCTGTTTGGCTACGTAGTGGTAAGATACTCACTGTGCATGTACTGGACTGTATCTCCATCCTCAGATCTGTATTTATGCCCCCTGCAGTTCCTTTAACACAGTGTTGTTTTTTTGTGTACCCCCACAGGATGGACTCGGGCAATTCTGCTTCCTAATTTTTGTGGTTTATTCCATTTTCAGTGGAGCGTTCATGTTATATTTTGTTCCAGAGACCAAAGGAAAGACAATGGTTGAGATTATGGAGGAATTCCACAAGCTGAATTACAAGCAGCAGCCAGCTGACATCGAAAAGACTGACGTTGCTCTTGCAACAAAATTTTAATTTTTTATTATTATTTTTTTTAAAACGATTTAAGACACGGACTTCAGGGAGCAACCTTGTATTTATTACCTTTATGTAAGAAAATCATTTTGAAAATTTTGTAATCCAATCATAGACACAAAGTGCTGACAATAGGAATGTGGGGTTTGTAAATATTCAATGGGAAATATTTGTCATAGCATTTTGATACAGTCTCTGCTTTTATGTATATTTGCTAAAATTGTTTTTAAAAAATGATGTAGTATTCTTCAACAACTTGGTGTTCTGGGTGTTTTCTTAGCAAAAACAGACATTTTCTAGCAGATGGGTGCAAGAAGAAATAAAATGATGGAAAATAACCAACTTTTCCATAGCTACAACAGTTTGACATGACAGGTTGTGTAAGTTAATTTGAGGGTATTTACACGTGTAAGAATGAAACTGATAAAACACAACACACAGTTATTTGATGGTTTTATTGTGAAACTTTCCATAACTATAAAGATATCAGTCATTTGAGAAATATATTTATAGTCTAAAATTTTTACATTTTCTGCCATGAAATACAAATTTGCAAAATTAAAATACATTTCTAATTGAATGTTATGGTCATTTTTAGTGTTAGAGTTTTAAAATATTGTAGTCCCTCCTAGAGGCTGGGTCACTTTTCTCTAGTTTTAGTGGGACATTTACAGTCTATGGACGTAGCTGACGTCAAAACAACAAAGCGTTTTATCCTCTTTGATAGCCACTCGAACACAGTTATTTACATTCACCATAGCAACCAAAACTTAAGCGGTGTTCAATGGCACTCTGTGAAGTCCAGAGATTGTATGGATCACAGTAACCAGCTGTTTCTATACAAAGAGAAACATTATTATACCTCATCATAAGCATCAAACAATCAGAATTTCTCATACGTGCTCAATACTTTAAATCACTTACCTTCAATAAAGTTGAGTTGAACACATTTAGTACTTTCACTTCCATACAGGGAATACAGTTTCCATAGCAACCAGTGGTTTTACATCAGTACCATGACCATTCACCATCACTGTTGTTCCAGACTTTAGTATCCAGCTCATATAACAATCTGTCTCCAAGGAGAGACCAGGGGATTCCAGTGCCTCACATGTTGCAGTGCAGTGTTAGTTAATGAATGACTGACACAGACCACTGTAGGTTAATGTGAATATTTACACACTTGCATTGTTTTCTAAATCCCTATTGAGTTGCATGGACATTTTGGATCATTCTTTAACAGCAGCAGTTTGCAGAGGGTGATTGAGGAAGCAGAGGACATCACGTCGGACCAACTTAATTAGTACTGTTGACAATTTCTATCTTGCAATTTATGTTGTAAATTTAAATCCATTCACTGCAATGTCAATATTGTTGTCAGTTAATTAAAATAATTGCAGATCCAGTCATTTCCTTTGAGTCTGAAACTATGTTGATTTTACAAATTATGTTGCATTAATTACAGTAATCTAATTTTATGTGAATATTCATTCTTTGTGTTTTATTTTAGTACAGTGTTGGCTTTATGCAAATGTTGTCTTGGTCCCAGGTCAGTAGGATACTACTTGACCCCAACAATTCATACCTCAGGAGATCATCGCCTCTGAAGATCATTTTAACTACATCACTACCATGAGCTGCTGACAGATGAATACACAGGCTGAACTCTTCCTATTCTGCAGGACCAACAGTAGTGACAACATGCTACTTAGTAAGGATTTTATTTTTAGATGACAGTGTCAATCATCCTTGGCACCAATAGCTGCTGTATATCCAGTTCTGTCATTACCATAGCAACATTCAATGGTTTCATACTTGGATGATGTAGCAGACATCCTGGTCTGTTTCAATCCTCCCGTGCAAGTGTTGAGACTGGCAGTGAGGCTACCAAGTGTCAGTTTAACTCTGGGGCATGTTCCTACAAGAATATTTAATTATTTTTTTTAAATAGCATCAAATCAAAGTCACCCACTGCACTTTTACATACTAAACCCAACATCTTACAATATTTTGTCATGTGAAGTAAACCTCCCACTATGTAATTTCAAAGAAGCTCTGTGACTTCTTGTCTGTGCTTTCATGCTGCAATGGATGCATTTATTGTTTCAGTATATGATTAATAATAATTACTAGACAAAAGTTAGGAGATTTTCAGTTGCAATTTATTTGATGCTCATCTCTGTACCAAGAGGAGAGATGAGACTCAATAACAGAGTACAAAAACAAATATCTATAGAAAAGTAAGCTTATATTGAAATATGTCCAAAGACGTTATAACAAAACATGTAGCTCACATGTTTTAAGAGCAATCTTGTTGAATACGATGATAAAATACCAAGTTAACATATTGTACATTTTGTGTTTTATACAAAAGTGTCAATGCAAGTCACTCTGTACAATTCTTAACCTTTAGAAAAGAGGACCTTTTTTAATCCACTGCTGTGCACAATCAGTATTTGGAAGGCACTTTGCAACAGACTAAAAGGAGAAAGCAAAACATTTAAGCCTAAATAATCCATGAAGAAGAGTCTTTTACATTTGAGTACCAACATGAGTGACACAACTCACACATCCCAGTGGAAATAATAATTAACAAAAAAATTCATAATTTCCTTACAGCATCTTCCACTTGTCTTCAAATTATAACAACACAACCGTTATTACCTTTTAAGGAGTAAATACTAGTGCAGAGTGGATAAAAAAAAAAAGGAAAAGAAAATACTTGGTCAAAGACGTGAGTCGTGCAGCTGGCAGTGTGAGCGCTACCAGAGCAAAGTGATAGTACAGTGAGCAGTGAAACCACGACTGCCACCAACCAGTGATCGACATTCAGTCCCCAGTTCAGCTCGCATGCCAGAACATGCAGTTTACACTTCAAATGGCCATAACTTAACATCCCTCCACATAACAGACAAGAAAAAAAAACATTGTATGTACAAGACCACCACTGACAAACACTGATCATATTGGTTGGTTCATATATATTTATATATATTTATAGAGTGTGTATATGGAAGGTATATACACTTGTTACAATCACAATATAACCATAAATAATATAGGAATGTACTGAATTTAACAGACTAAATTACTCACAAATAATAATTAAACAGAAAGCAGGAAACACAGACAGACACAGAAATGCACACTCTGGTTTTACAGAGCCTTCTCCACACATACACACAAACACACGCACACATACACACCGCCAGCACCTTCACTGTTGGACTGAGCCTGATTTGCATTAAGAAAATTATACTTTACAACACTAACAAAACACCAACCTGTGAGGATTATACTGATGTGTGAGTTGTATGACAGGACAATATGACAACATATGATTACATTTTAGACTGGCTACTTTGTATTTGTACTGTTATGACCTTGTTCAGAGCTCTTCTAACAAATGTTTGCAAGGTAACTGCCTGTGATTGTACTTTATTTTCTGCCTCAGCATGGACAAGGCAAAGTAGGAATGGAGTATATCATGATTTTGATTCATCATTATTTTAAGTGGAAGTGTTATTAGAGCTGGAACAATTAATTTAATCTGCAGCTTTTTTTGATAATTGATTCATAATGTCTGAATTGAGTTTTCTTTTTATGTGACAGTACTCAGTTTATTTTCCTAGCAAGAAGTCCAAACCCAAAAATATTCAGATTGTGGGTTTTTTGTTTGTTTTAAACCATTTTTATAAATAGCCAGACACAGGTCATTCTGATCAATGTGTTGTTGGGTTATTTAAGAGGTGAAACCAATTAAATGTTTTTTGTTACAGTTGAAGATTTCAGGTGAAACTTATCAAAGTGGAGATGTAGCTGCGAGGTTCCCATTGTGTATTGATTTAAAGGAACTGTTCGGTTAAATTGTCATCATCACAGGAACATCTATGATTACATGTGTTCTGGAAGACACCCAGACAGGCAGCTTGTACCTCAACACAGACATGTCAACAACACAAAGCGCAAAACCACTGACAGCAAGAGGAAGAAAATACAAGAAAGATTGCAAGTGATGAAGGTGAAGAAGCAATGGGGTTTTAAAGAAACTCTGTAAAAGCTGTAGCACGTTTGGTCGGCCCAGACGTTGGTGGATTGGTGTGTGAATCCTTCTTGTAACCCTCTGGATGTCTGTTGCACAACACACACATAACAAACACACATCTCCAAGTAACATAATTTAGAGTGAAAAATAATGAAAGTGAGCAAATCACAAGATTTTTGTTTGACAAAAAAAAAAACTGTACACAAAACCAAGGGCACGAATAAGTTAATAAAATATAATCTACATTTCTCAAAATATATACTGAAAATATACCTGACCTTGGTCCCTGTTTTGTCTATACAACCAATTTAACACCTAACAAACAAGACTTGGAAACATTGTTCATGTAGCTGGGAAAGTTCATTCCTAACAAGCTCAAGTCACATTTCAGGACAGATTTTACATCCACATTGATGCAGATTGTAAAAATCTCCTATTTCGTTTCCAAAGTATTCCTGTACTGTGATAAAAGGCTTTACTTTAACAAATGATCAAATGAAAACAATGATAAACTTCTATAAAAAGTGCTTTTTAACTGTAATCCTGCCAACACTAATTCAGTAAGGTCCTTGACAGTTACCAGTGAGACTCTGTGACAGACTCTCCACGAAGCCGAAGAAAACTGCCGATAATAAATGTGCCGTGAGCCTGTTAGGGACGTTTCTTCTTTAACAATTTGTAGATTCCCAGAAAACCTGCTATCAAAAATTAGGCCAATTTAAATCCCTGCTCTAAGAAAAAAAAAAAAAAATCCTCAAAAGAAGCAGAGTGTGTTATAAATACAGAATTTAGCCCTCGTGTTGCTCTGAGGTAAAGACATCTGTTTACAGCCTGTAGAGGAGCATGATGCATTAAAAACCACTGTAACGGCTAGAGGTTGATTTACCAAGTACACCAGAGCAGTTAAAGTGGGCAACGAGACGACAATTACTTGTTTTACAGATGCAGTAAATAATTCATCTCATGTCAAGAAACATTTGTGCGGCTGAGAAATAAGCAATTAAGCAACAACACACAGTCAAAGAAACAGCTGAAAGGAACAGAACTTCAACAGATCCACATCAGCTAAAGAAAAAAAAAACAACCCTTCATTTCATTTCTTTATAAAGAAAATTTAAATACCGAACACACCCTTTTCATACTTTGAAAAAGTAGGAATTATATGGCAGTCTTTGACAAAAGTATCGGATACACATTAAGCAACGTGACAAACAGAAAAAGTAGTCTTGAGGCAAAGTTATTCCCAAATACAGAGTATCTTCTGTGGGCAACCCGGCTTTGTCCTAAGAATCAGAGGCTTTGCTAAGACTCGTAAAACCTCTAGCAAAAATGTCACTTCCCTCCAAAGTCAAGTCCACTCTGACCCGCCTCGGCGTCGACCAGTGAAGAGGCGAAAGCAGACTGGACTATCTGAAAGCCAAAAGACTCCAACAGAGACATGTTTTGTTGGGGGGAGAAGGGAGAGCTGAGGGAGGGGGCCATCTCATTTAAGCCAGACCCTGAAACCCCCTGAACTTTCTGGGCTTTGTGAACTCTGTGCTGGTGCTTGTTGAGGTAGGACTTGGTGCGGAAGGCCTGACCACAGATCCCGCAAATAAACTTCTTCTCAGGGTCCGTCTTGGCTTTAGATCCCTCTGGAGACGCCATGGCCCCTGCAGAGGCTCCGTTACAGGCCAAGGTGGGCATCTCGAGCTCCGGTCCATCAGGTTTATGTGGAGATTTAAGCTCATCTCCATTGGACAATTCAGCAAAAGAAGGATCTGACTCTTCTGATTCCAGATGAGGACATTTCCCAGCATTTTCCTGTCCATCTGAGGTAAATAGAGCATGGATAGGAGGACGGAGTGAGGCAGAAGGAGGAAAAAAATGGGAGAAAAGAGAGGCATTAATCAGGAGAAATTAGTTATAAGACAGGTTTTGTTAAATACATCTTTAATCCAGTAGCCTGCAGGCACCTGCAAAAACATCAGATTTGAACTTCAGGTGTCAAATGAGAAGGCACCAAGCAGGAGAGGAAAAAATCATCACAGTTGATCAAAGACATCAATAACTAAATACAGTTTTAAAAAGAAAAGCGGTTCCTTCAAAAATGTGCCTACAGCATTTAACCAAAGAATCATCTAGCTCAGTCCATTTGCCCAGTGTCCACTGAGAATTCTGCTGTGCTCATCCAACCAGAAGGCCATGCTAGTGCCATGCCCCCACCCACCCTCCTGCTGGACCGTACTGACCTGCGACAGGCCCATGGACGGGGAAGCCAGGCACCCCGCCAGAGCGACACTCCCAGAAATATGGAGCCCCACCTGGCTTCCCCATGAGCAGCTCAGGCTGCAAGCAGAGGGTTGAATGGCCAGGCTGGGGAAGAACTGGGTGTCCAGAGAGCCCATGAAAGCGACCCTCTGCCTCAGACGAGGTGAAAAGCAGCTGGCGACTGGCGCACAGGTCTACACAACACCCAGCCAGGGAGAAAGGAAGGGGGAGGGACAGACATAACAGGCCGGCGGAAACCATATGGACAGAATTACCTTCATTTCATCACTAGTATTTGAAATGCTGTTTGTAAACACAGTGCACTAAACAGGCATAGTGGTACAGATGAGTCCATGCTGAGTGAGTCCCATCACTAAAGCTGTCAGTGATGAATGAATTCACTTTATCTTCTGTTCCCTTTCAGTAAAATCCCTGCTCTAAGTGACTTCAGAAGCAAACAGACACATTGGATGTCAATCATCAAGTGGCAGTAACAGGTGTAGTGGAGAAATTGACATCAACTATGTGAAAATGTAGGTAAATACTTCTCTCAGAGTGGACATTTTGATTAGTTGAACACAGGTTGTAATGAAAAGTTTGAAAAATGACCACATCTAACTTTGATGTAACCAGGCAGTCTCCTGTTATTGTGCGTGTTTGTTTACTTAACAGCTAAATTAACCAAAGTGGCCATTTCCAACGGCAAATCATACTTTTAGCCTTTTCTGATGACCTTTGTTTGAGCTCATTCAACCAAGTGGTTGTCATAATATGTAGATTCTACACACACCTCATTAAGTGGAGTTTACTTAAGATTTTATCATTAATATTCTCTTGAAATGTCATTAGTTTTACAGGGAAGCTGTGGTTCACTAACATGCTCAGCAGCACTTTGCTTGGTAGTGACAGTCGGACATGTACAAATTTAAACTACTGTCCTCAAAAGGTTTGTTCATGCACCGATACTCTATAGTCAAGGAGAATTGAAAGATATAACCTAAAACAACTAATTAAGTCGACTTAAACTCACAACTGTAGTAACTCAAAATAAGTAAACTCGCATTAAAGAGGACCCATTATGCTCATTTCCAGCTTTATATTTAGAGCCTCGGCCTCCTTTTAAGAAGTTCTACATAGACTGCAATTCAAAAATTTCGTATTTATCTTATAATGGCCATTTATTCAGTCCCTCATTCTATCTTCTGTCTGAAATGGACTGTTTTGACCCTGCCTCTCAATTCTCAAAAGCCCACTTCCTTCTGATTGACTAACGTCAGGGAGCATTACAGGGGACGGAAGCAGACTCTCCAACAGGTGACTGTAAACATACAAAGTAAAGTAACTTTGTTGGCTGGAAATTTAAACTTTTCAAACCAGTCTGAACATGTTTGAGTCTAAATCTGATCCAGAACCTGAAAGCAGACAGTATCAACATTTGCTGCAAGAAAGATCACAACAGGACGTCTGTGTGTGGTAAATATTATACCCGTTATCAGCTTATTCTGGAACATGATGGCGTATTCAGTAATTTAATTATAACCCGTATGTAAAACGTTTTCTATCTATGTCCATATTAATATTAATTGTGTGGGAAATGCACGAAAATGCCGACTGAAGTGGAAAATGTTGCTGTCGGGAAATAATGAAGGTAATGTAGCTAGTAAAATATTAACGACTGTACAGTATCTCCATGCGCCAATGGTTATTTATATGCTCTAGTACATTAATTAAATAGAGGTAATAATATTCAGGAGAGGAGAACTGGAGAGTGTGTTCAGTTTTGTTACTGAGCTTTGCAAAAAGTATAATGGGTCCTCTTTAAGAAACAAACAAGAAAATAAACCAGAAAAAGTCTTAAGACAGGAAGACGCAACAGACTCAACTAATCATGAGACATCGTTGAGGGAGCACAGACCAAATCAAAAAGGTTAAAGTAAAGGTTATCACAAGTTCCCTTTTTTATGATCTAAAAAAACAAAAAAAATGCTATTACTTTCCAACAACTCAAAGGCAATGTTATCTTGCTACACTTCATGTCTCTTTATCAGCAAATCATCCATTATTGTATATGAATGGGCTGTTAGTTTTTCAGCACTACATATCACTGTAGTGTTTTGAAACCCTATCTCAATGATCTGTTACAAATACAACTCAATAGAGGACATATTTTCTTCTGTGTTATGTATATGTGATTGTGGCTCACAGTTCACTGTCTCTATGCTACTTACTGTTTCTCCCACAAGAAATGGCACAACTAGAAAAGTATCAATGAATCCAGGGCAAATGGAGCACACATTGGGACGATCATGCAACACTGTGCATAGGTGAACAACTGCTGATGAACCGGCCAAGCAGAAACAAAACACTGTTAACCATACGGCCATGGCCATGCTGAACAGACACACACATACAAACAAAAGCAAAAGTGACTCAGCACTTGAAACTCTTGCATTGTCATAAGTAAAAACTGTAGTAGAAGTTACATGTCTTCAGTGACTGCATTAGCACTCAAACGTTGGCCACATTATATACCGTATTTTTAAGTTGTCGCTTTAATTAACATTATTGTGTTTTAGCAGCATAGCACTGGGTGTCTATGCTAAAGTCCTAATACCCACTGTAGTTTCAGTCCTGTATAATGTGCGGGACTCACTAAGTTGCCTACTGACTGTTTATCCTACAATAGCAAATGCAATGTTCTAGGGTAAGGCAGTTTCCTGCAGCCATTTCTACCATACTGACCTTTGACATGAGTGAAATTGCTGTGAGCACACCAACACAATCCAGTTCTTTAAGTAGCACTGAGTCAATAACACTGACCAACTGGCTAATCATGGGCTACTTATTCTGCACTTCAGGATAAAAATGATGAACAGATGAACTACAGGAAAGTCCTCACAGAGGTGTGCAATACCTGGCAAATATAACTGCAACAGTAAATGTTTGAGCAAAAAGCTTGGAAGCGGGAGGTGATGTATGCTCGTGTGTAAACATACACAAAGATGCAGCAGCATGTTTCTCCAAAAAAGCAGCAGAGCAAATGAAAGCCAGAAACATGAAAGTTTGGGATGGGGCGGGCGGCTGCTTGCCTTCCACTGAGCACTGGCGTCCCATGTGGTAAGGGGTGCCGTTGTGCATCTGCAGTTCCCCCCTTGGCTCAGGGAAGGTGTGCATTGTGGCAGAGGGGGGCAGTGGAGAGCCATGGTGTGTCTTTATATGCACCTTAAGGTAGGACGCAGTGGAGAAACCTGGGACCAGAAGAACAAAGAACAAGGCAGTTGCTTGACACACTCAAAGCCTTGGCTATGAGAGGGGTGTCCTACTCCCTGTTGATGATCCAATTCCATGATTGGTTTCACTAGAATAACTGTGGACATCCAATAGTGGTTTAAGAAAAGGTTGAATTAATACTACTCTTTTAAAGCTGTGCCTCTGTGGCTGCTCTACAGGATCATCTGAGCACACTGGCTAGAAAAGGTTTTTCCCCATACCACAACTGTTACAAAAGTAAAACCTTAAAGAGATACTGTCAAAAATGCTTTCAAATTATTCTAGTTTAATTATGCCCAATAAAATTTCTAAAGTTGTATGATATCACAGCAGGAGGTCCACAGGGGTCAACAAGGGGAGTCTCTAATGCGCCTGAACGCTACCAGTTTGGTCACACAAGAACCAACACTGACCGTTCTTCATGGGATCAAAACACACAAACGCCTGGGGAAGTCTGAGAACCTTTTCAGCATGTAGGACCAAGACTTTAAATATCAGATCAAGCTTTAGTCCTTTCACACACATTTGTTACACCCCAGGAACAAAAAAATAGAACTTCTTAGAGCAGCTGGCAGAAAAATTGAATGAGGCTGAATTTCTGATGCAACACAAAGTGATACCATTTGGCAACGGGCTTTGAGATATAATTTCACATCTGCATAGCTGAAGTGATATTGAATTGGAAACACGCTCAAAAATATTACTACTGGTACATGCACTTGCGCACATTAGACTGGTTGACACATTGCATTGCCACATAACACTGATCACCCTCAGTCAACAGGTCAAAGCAAACAGTGGAAATCTTGACTGTCTACCTTACAGAATACTGGAGAAATTTGAGTGTGTTGGACCGGGTCACATTTCACATTATGAATATCACACAACATAAAATGCATACATTATTGGCAGTACTCCAACCATAACTGTGGACCATTGAGTGCAGAGCCAAGCAAGATGGATCATGTCAACCTCTGAACATCCACAAGTTCAACACCTTCTGTACATTTGCCAGGGCACAGCGTCAGAGAGGTTCCAGAGGTCTTTGTAACTCTGCGATATGCTGAGGCTTTTCAAGGAATTACCTTTGTTGCAAATGCCACAGTAGTTATGAGTTCCTTCACTGTGTTTCTTGAGGTGGTCTGTCATGTAGGCGGCTCGCAGGAACTTCCCACAAACTTTGCAGGGGATTTTGTCCTCATGGCATGCAAGGTGTGACCGGAGGCGATCTCTCGTAGCAAAAGAGGCATTACAAATCTGAAACACAGAAATCAGCTTAACGCCTTTCTGGCCCATCACTGTCTCAAATCATCACCAGAAGAGTTTTTTCATTATATATTAACCGAGACAGATATACAGCATTAGAATCATACCTGGCACTTGTGGGGTCTCTCTGTCGTGTGTACTTGTTTGATATGTCCATTCAGGTGGTCTGGTCTGGAAAAAAGGCAAAAATAAAGTTTGTGTATGTATTTATCAACAATGATGCTGTTCTATGGAATGATAGTGAGCCAGCATGCAGGACACATGAACCCTGAAACCAAGTTAGCTAAATAAAAGAATGTCTTCTGTTAAAAAGACAAATTGTTATTGCAGCAGAAGTGGGTCAATAACAACTTAATACAAAAATACACTGAAATACTGATACCAAAATATACTTCTATTTGTAATGACATATTTTAACCTCCAAAGCAGTAGGTGGAGACAGCGAGCTAGAAACAGGATCTGAGCCCACTGTGCCTGTTCAACTGGTTTGAGTGGGTGAAAACAAATGACACAAGTGACATGTAAGTCTCTAACAGTTCTTGCAGGTGCAGCTGGACAAAACAACAAGAGTTGGATCAGGATTCACAGAAAGTGACCTTCTTCAATTAAGTAAATGTCCCAAGACACCCTTTACTCCCCTCTTTGTGCCATCTTTGCCAAACGGACCAATTTCTCTGTTTGTGGACTTGATTCTTAATTTAAACTGTTGATTATAAAGTACCTGACTGTGACATGTGTCTGTGCGTCCTCATTTCTGTACAGGAACAGCAGGGCTGACACAGACTGCTTCTATCAGTGTTTGTTTTGTTGCAAAACCGTGGGTTCACATCTAAGAGCTCGCTTGATACCTGCACTTACTGCTCTCCAACTACTGCACTTAATATGCAGATGCAGAGCTGCACCTATAATCAAAGAAAGAAAACTACAAAGCAAACATGTTGGTGTCCAGGATGATCAGGGTATTGTATCATCCCAGGGATACAGACACAGTCACAGCAGCACGGTGGGCATGAAGTTGGACTCACCTTGAGAAACCTTTACCACAGCTTTGGCACACATAAGGTTTGCCGACGGAGCCGTCGTGGGAGCGCACATGGTATGACATCCTATCCTTGCGCTTGAACCGGAGTCCGCACACATGGCACGCGTACGGCTTCTCCCCGGAGTGGGAGAGCTTGTGTCGGTTCAGGTGGTACACGTCGCGGAAAACTTTCCCGCAAATGTCACAGCCGACGTGCCGCCTGGTCCGCTCCCGTTTGCGGCCGTTATCCAGCGCCAGTCCTCCGTGTAGCTGCACGCCGTTTTCCAGCAGACCAGACTGGGACAGCAGGGAAATACCGCCCGTGGCTGACATGCTGTCACCGATGTTGTTTACGCCTCCGGTGGAAGCTCCATGCTGCGCTTCGTGGTTCTTCAAACGGGAAGCCTCCGTGAAAGCTTTACCGCAGGTCCCGCATGGAAACAGCCCGTTGTCTTTCTGAGTGCCGTGATTGAAGTGAACCGCCTCCACTCCTCCACCGGCTTTCTTTGGTCTCCCCCTGTTCCTCTTCGACCCCGGGGAGCCAGCGTCGTGAGGAAATGTGTTTCCCGGTATTTCTGCCGACGGGGACACGGGCAGTCCTTCGACGGGCTCCAGCATCGGCACCGATGACTCGCCGCCGTCCTCCAACAACACGGCAGCAGCGTCTTCCCCTCCGTCCACATGCATCTGTGTATTGTTAGCAAAGCTTTGACCGTTCACCAGCATCCCCGTTCCGTTCACCAGATCCTGCTGAGCCACCTGGAAACCCAGCTCCGTGGCCCCCGTGGCCTGGAAGAGGCTGGCGTCTCCTCCCCGGGAGGTTGGGACGAGGATCTGTACGTTGGACTGTTTGATCACCTCCTGACAGATTTCAATGACTGACCGCATCAGCAGAAACTTGGCAGCTGTCATCAACTCCGGGAAGCACTCCAGCCGCACCACGATCCTGGAGGTGTAGGCGAAGTCCAAGATGTCTTTAAAAACTTTCGGGCTGATCGTGTGCATCTCCAGCTCCTTGGCGTCGCCGTCGCCCTCCGTCTGACGACTGAACACCGACTCGAAGTACTCGCTGCAGGCGGCTAACACCGCTTTGTGGGCAGGGAAGCTCTCCTCGCCGACGCGGAGGATCACATCGCAGAACCTGCCTCCATCTTTCCTCTGAACGTTGAGGTTGTGTAGCATCTCCGCACTGTGCTTGCTCACCTGGTAGGTGTACGAAGAAGTCCAAGACGGCTCCGCTACTTTCTCCATGCCGAATTCATCCAATACACAATGGTTGTTGGCGTCAACGGTCGGAGAAATGACAGATTATGTGGAACGATATCGACCAACTGAAAGCAGCTAGCTAGAAAATCCAAAACCAGCCGCCCCTCCCGTCGTTTTAGCATCTAAACGTTAGCAAGCAGCAGCAGGGAAAAATGGCAGCCCCCCAGCTTCCTGTGAACTTTGACCCCGCTTTCTTGAAGGGTGGGGGTCGTTCTTGTTTTGTGAAGGAAAAAATGTTAATATGTGCTTTGACACTGAGTGTGTATAATTTGAATGGTTTTTAAATGGCAGCAGACGTCGCTCGGAGTAGGAGAGCCCCAGCAGCGCGGGGGTCTTTCAGCGTCTTTATGGCTGAACGTGTTAAACACGCAGGTCTCTTCCTGACTGGTGTGTCTGTAAAACCCCTCCCCCCACCAACCAAACACGCACCCTCCCGTCTGTATGCTATGAGTCTGAGGCCATTCAAATACACATGTACAGCAGCGTACTGTACAAGTCACTCCAGGTAAGCTTGGCGTCACCATATGATTAATAATACCGGGACATCATGACGGAGAAATCAAACGTTCATAACACCATCTACTTCATCTATCTGTGGAAATCATTTTACAATCAATGGTTCAATGATTTCCACTTCATGTCTCAGTGGAAATCATTTAACCATTGATTGTCAGTTTGGAAAATTGTTTAGCGAAGGGTTGAGTGAAAGTTTGAGTTTTAAAACGATTATTTATACTGCAATTTGTATGTTCTGCTCCTTTCAAGTTTAAATCAGGTGGAAAAACAGACATCTTTCAATCTAATGCAGTCCAGTGCCACATCACCACAAAGTATGCCCATGAACATAGTTACCACCTTACACTTGATAGGCTTTGCAGAGGTACATTTTAGTACAGGCTCACTGTGTTAGTGTTGAATTGCGAGGTATAATAAAGTTGCCAGCATGTTAAAGTCAGCATGTCAAGATCAAGGTACCAACAAACAGGAAAGTACAAAGTCATTTATAAAAACAAAGTGTTTTACTCAAGATTTTATTTATTAATTCTATTTGTGCTTTTTATAACTTAACAGCACACAAACAAACTGAATCCCAACAACCTTCAAAAATGACCATGTGAGCAGTGCTGCCCCTCTAGTGACAGGTAGGATCGGAGAGGATACAGTTTAAGGGAAAAAAAAAAAAAACAACAAAAAAACACAAAGGCACAACCAGCTTGCTGCATCCCCTGGAGGTGTCTTCAAATGCTCCACTTCTACAGAAAAGGGCCACTATCCATGCCACAAAGGAAAGGTGGAGTATGCACCAACGTTACTCATCAACCCACCATTTTCCACCTACAGTGGCCCTTTCTGTGTAATTCCGAGGGAAATTAAGGTGAACACGACAAAGGAATGCTACCAGCTCTTGGTGACTTCGTCTCTCGCAGTATTCAGTTAAACTGCAGGATTGTTTCACCTTCCCCCTTACCAAGAGAAACACCATAGCTATATACACAGAGAATAAGATTCTTTCCCATGGTCTGTACAATTGGGCCTATACATTATTTACTGTGCAGAGTCTAATACAAAAAACAAAAACAAAAAAAAAAGTCACTCAGCTGGCAAATCAAATCTCCATCACTCGCCTCTTCAAAAGCAGTGACTTCAAGGTTGAAGACAAAGCATGGCATGGTTACAATGTCCTGTTCTGTGCACTGCCTTTCAAATTAAAGTTCACATTTTCACGGTAGAGGTGGAGGAGATGGGCAAAGGAAACAAACAAAAATAATCTCACTTTCCAGCACAGTGTTTATCTTGTTATGGCCGGAACTCCAATTCATCTACACTTATGACCTTGGCTGGCATGGAGGGGAGAGGCTGCTCTAGCACATCTGATCCAAACCACTTGGCAAGGCCTAGAGGGGGGCTGCTCCCATGTCGCTGGGAGCCATTTGTCCGATGGGGGCCTTGGCTCTGCGACTGACTGCCTGGGACGCTGGGATGTACTGTGGGATAAGAATTATTATTATTTTTTTTTTTTAAATCATAGAGATGAAAATTACAATATACTCCATGTATAGTTCTGTATACACAATAGCTTCAATTTTTGAGTCACATTCGTAAGTCAAAAGAGTCCATTGACATGCCAAGCTGCAAACATTTAGGTAATCTAAACTTCTATGGGGATGTAATGCAGCCACCATCACATGATCCGTTTAAAATTTTTGACATTGCTTCCACTTACTTTGTCTCTGTTGCTGAAGTTGCTGCTGCATGACTGCTAACTGCATCTGAGTATTGGCTCTGGGAGGTAGAAGTGGATGCCCTGTTGCACTGAGAGGGTACAGTGGTTGTCCAAGCAGGGCCGGAGGCAAGCCTTGAAGTTGTGCAAGGTCAACATGTGGTGGAAATATACCTTGAGTACAATTAAAGACATTCATCAATAATAATCCAGGTCAGAGGTTCAATGTCAGGTCATTTTCTGTCACAGGGTAGAAAGTTTTACACAGGATGAGAAGTCATGGGGAAAAAAAAAAAAAAGAAACTAACCTGCTTGCACAAGGGCCGGTCCGAGCTGCTGGGGCTGGATACCCTGTGCCAACATTCGCTGAACCACATTAGGGTGGAGCTGGGGAGAAGGGCGCACCATGGGTACATGAGATAGCAGCGGTACTGGGTAGATAGGACGAGGGAAAGATGAGGATGGTCCTGGAGGTGGTATGGCAGACGTATGGTGTCCAGCAGAGCCCGGCCTGAGACGCTCTTGGTCCTTGCTTGGCAAGGTCTGTGAGCCGGTCTTCATTCCCCCTGACTGGGCAAGATTACCATCCATGGTTTCCAGGTATAGATTTGGGGAGCTGCGGTCTGGAATTACAACCAAAAGCTCAATGTCACAGTACTTTATTACTTCAAGTTAAAACCAAGTTTCTAGGGTAAATTAATACACTGTACCATCTTGAGAATGTGATGTTGCCTCCTCTTTGGTGTCCGAACGGCTCGATGGTTCATCTCTGCTCTTCTCTTTCGTTGCATACATTTTGCGGATCACAGACGTGGGCGTAAATGAAGGGGACAACTGCAGCAAGTAGAGAAATATTATGAAGAGGAGCAGAAGTTACAGACAGAAGTTATTAGTTTATGAGGGCAACTGTTTGAATTAAGGTTATGCTCACCATGCTGGTGACAGCATTTCCTGGAGAGTTTCTTCCAGCAGGCTGAGGGCCGGGACCAGGGGAGCAATTAACACGCTGTGGTCTGCAGATCACACACAGTCAGATACAACTTGCTAATGTCAACCAAAACATTTTTACCATTCTTTTTGGGTGCATACATTTAGTTAAATGCTGTATTACAAATACATAGCAAAATACTTGTGTTGAGAAAAACAAGTTATAACCGGTTGCTAAAGTGAAGCGATAAAACAAGAAATCCAATACAAATTTGTTCTCAATATTGTAGGATTTCATCACTGATCAGCTCAGAAAGAATTAATTACATTCAGCAGTTAGTTCACCATGAATGCTAGGCAATATTCAGATGTGTTTAACAAACAAAAAAACAAACCTGTTTCGGAAAGACTTGTCCTGTGGTTGCTTGTTGTAGCCTGATTGGAATGAGTGGTGGGCATGTAGAGCAAGATCCTGCTGGAAGGCCAGAGCTTCCAGGTCTGCCTGATTTATGGGCATGGCAAGTGCCCTCATCTGGGCAGACAACACATAGATGATATCCAACCAAACTCTCAAACATTTACGGTATGTTAAGCGAAATAAGCACTACACAAAACTGCTGTGAATAATTAAACTAAACATTTGTGTGAGTGAGGTTTGGTATGTTCGCTGCCAGTGTGACTTCTGTTCCAATGAAAGCATCAATACAAATACACTATATCGTGGGATATACGTTTTGAGGTTCTTCAAATTGAGTGGTAATCTTTGATTTTATTTGGCTTGTGTACTTGACGTAAAAATCTGGTAACACACATTTTCTGTAATCCAACAGCAAAGCTATGAATCAGAGTTACCTGTTGCTGTGCAGCAGATCCAGGGCTGATGGACCTGTGTACATCAGCAAACTGTTCTGGCAGCATGGACTGCGGACCAACGGGGAATCCTGGAGGTAGAAGAGGGAAAAGAAATAATGATCCAGTCTGACATTTTCTTAAACAGGAAAAAAAATCCAATTCAAACAAGCATTTGATGAAAAACATGATTCTATAGGAGTCCAAATATATTCTGAGGAATTTTAAATATGTGATCATAGCACTTGCAGTTAATGTCAAGTAAACAGATCAATGCATACAATATACTTTTATACAGAAATACTAATATGCTTACCAGCAGAATGTTGCAACCGACTACTGAAAAAGTCAGGTGAGGGGGCCCTCTGTGGAAAGAGAGGGGGTGAAGGGCCCTTGTGTAGTAAGCCATGTAGAGGGCCAGAAGTTCCTGGGGCCTCAGAGCTGCCCAACAAACTGCTAAGCTGTGTGGGGGAGCCACTACGACCTCCCAAGAGCTCCTACAATGGTAAATATAAAAAAAAAAGAATAAAATTTGAAAAAAACAAAACCCAAAACAGATCAAGAAGTTCCTATTAACTTTGTTATGACTCTGAACTCTTCCACTTCATGAGGGGGAAAAAAATTACAACTTGATTTTTTAAAACTCCCAGTGTTCTTGGACATTTATCTTTCATAGTTTGGTCTTATTTGTTCAGATTTCCCTGCCGAGGAAAAAAAAAAGAATTATACGAACATCGTCTTAACAGGTGCATATACCGTTTATAGAAAAGCTTCACCGTTTGGTAAAAAGTTAACACTGTCCTGCAGGCCCACATTCTGTTTTCCATGAGACTTTCAGCATCAAGGTGCAATCTTTCCCCTGAACTTTGTGGAATGGTGTTGTGCAGAGCATAAACACCAATTAGTCTGAATATGATTTGCAGCCAGCCCTGAACACAGGAAATCTCTGAAGCCCATACTTAACTGTCAGTGTTAGCCTGAGAAAACGATCAACATACGCACCTGAAATATGTTTTTCTGCTGCTGCCCAGGTACTGGAGCATCAGTCCGTGTCACCACAGCTTGGTCTGAAGGTTGCTGCTTTGTACAAGAAAAAAAAAAAAAAATTAAAGTGTCGCAATGCAAATAAAAACAGATTCCTCATGACAAGATCGCTGTATCTCATCTCAGTAAGCATTTTGCAATGAGTTGAATGAGTGGTGGGTGTTTCTAAATGTAATATACACCAACGGTCAGCAAGTCCTGACCAGATGTAAAGTTTTGGTACGTAACAAATGCAGACTTGATTAAAACCTCCTCACACTACAATGCAGCAAGCCCACTGAGATGGATTTGTACATGCGAGTCCAATCAAAGTGTCCCCCATGGAAGCCAGTAATGGTTTGGATCTGGATGTGCGGTTCATTTTTGCATCGACTTGCAAAAAGGACAGTTCTCAGACAAATGCATTCAGAAAAATAAACACATAACAGTTCCTCAAATTTATGCCCATCGTTTTCTAGTTCATTTATTTTAAAAACAATGGTTTATGCCATGTATAAAATCTTGCATGCAGCATCACACAAGAGCAGATTGTAACCGTTCCATCACAACATGCAGTGTTACTTAGCCAGTGCAAACCTGGAACAAAACAAAAAAAACACTTGATATAGAAATACTTACATTGTTCGTGTTGGTTTTGGGGTGAGTTGGCAGAGTTCCACTTGCCTTCATGCTGCTGACCAGTTTATTAAAGGCCGACATGTCCGTGTCACGTGAACGTGGACGGGTGCTCGGGCCACCAGTTAAAGCCTCCTCTAAATGCTCAGCCATGAAGGGTGTGCCATTTCCTCTCTGTGGAGCTTGCACTTTTCGCACCTGCGGGCCTGAGCCAAGCTTCATTCCCTTCATCTCTCCCTCCACCTCCTCCAGCGACAACACCACTCCAGAGTGAGCTAGACACAGAGATTTAAACTTAATGCAGCACCAGTCACAACAAAAAGGGTAAGTTGTCAAATAAGAAATTGCCATTTTGTGTACTCTGAAGCAGTTGCCAGCTTATTACTACAGATGCAGTGAAGATTGAAATGTGAATCGTTAAAGTCCAGTATGTCAAGCCTTAAAACTATTACTCACACACTGCGAGGCTGCACAAGACAAAGTCCTGAAAGTCATTACCTGGTCACTTCATCTTTGAAGACTGTTTGCACATATTAAGTGACCCTGTTATTTACCGGAGCAGTCTGTGTCTGCACTGAAACTGAAATAAATTGAGTATTTGTTGTAAGTGCAGTACTCATGCTAGTCTGAACACAGCCTCACTCTAGTAGCAGAGTGAGACTTGGGAACTGAGATGTTCTGTGCCAGAGGATCTAAGGCAGTGATCAGGCTCACATGTGGTTAAGAGATCAAATGGACCACAATAAGAAGTTGACAGAAAATCTGCTCTAAGAGGGTGTACATGGCTTAGAACAGCAGATGCCGAGACTCGAGATGTTTTTTAAAATAGGCGCTTCACTTGCACAATAACCTAAGTGTGATAATGTTTTAGTGAACTGGCACTCACTGCCTTCCCGTAGCCGAGCCTTGTTGACCGAGAGGGTGGAAAGAAGAGGCTTCAGGTCTATTTTGGCTTTGTGCAGCAGCTCCAGGATGTCCACCTTCTCCTTGCATTCTGATGATTGAATAGGTGTAAAGTAAGAGGCAGGGCCTTGGCTGGGAGATGTGCAGCGTGGATCAAGCCCTTCAGAGAAAACGTCCAATTTAGGACATCCAACACAGGAATTTTGGTATTTTTTAAAGAGCATAAAACATTTCAAAGCAGGAATGCAGAGTTGTAATTACATCACACTGAGGGTAACTCACTAACGCCGCAGGTTGAGGCTGACAGTCACTTTTTACTACAAGCGCCTGAAGATTTTAATTTTATACAATATGAAAGAGGGGAAAAAAACAAAAATAAACCCAACCCATATATTGTTTTTCCCGCCACAAATCACATTCACTGAACTCTGTGGTTAACATTTCAACTTAAGGTGCCCCCTAAATCCTAAATAACCTCGTCCTCCTGATGATTCATTAAAGCTGTCATGAAAGAAGATGCCTCTGGTCTTGAGGTTTTCATATTACCACATCCCAAAACACAGCTGCCTCAAAGAGTGCTGTGACCACACTGTTACAAGAAGCACCATTAAGGAAATCACACCACTTACCTGCTAGTTTTTCCAGCTCCTCATGGGGAGTGGACCGCAAACTACTGGACCGGCTGCCTGATGGGCTCAGGTTACTGGAGAACCACTGACTGAAGCGACTAGCTGTGACAGGACCCTCTCCCAAAACATCCTCTATCATCTGCAAGACAGAAACCAGAGCCTGTGAGAAAGGTTGGAGTGCATACAAAAAAAAAAAAAATCTACAGAGTGAAGGGTGCTAGAACAAAGCTGGCACTTACATTTGGAGAGCTTTCCATCGATTTAGCACAAAATGTGCTAGAAGACTGAGAACAGTGTCCCTGAATACACTGCTGTTAGACAGCCCGTACACAACAATCTCATTTAGTTTGAATTCTGTTTCACTTAACTTTCCAACTAGTAACACGGTCTGATTTAACACTACTGATGGGCATAAATTTGGAGTGGTGAGACCTTTTTAACCTTCCCTTAACCCCATACAAGAGCCCATAGAAAATATTAAACCAGAGCACCCTTCAGTGACAGTACTCAAAGAGCAAGCTCAGTGAAATCAAGCCAGTGCAGCAGAGGTGATCTTGTGCTGACAAAGTATGTGCATACTCAACACTTTGATTCAAAATGGTTTGCTTACTTTTATAAAAGAAACTTGAAAAAAAAAAAAAAAAAAAAAAAAAAAGTGAAT
>OOFC01011720.1:25422-45896 GCA_900323345.1 Pseudochromis fuscus
AAGAAAGGTAGATCATGTATTTCTCAGGTTAACACTGCTGCCACTGTTAACTTACCTCAAGGATTATACTCCCCCCCCCCAAAAAAATAAAACAAAATAAAATTGACCTAGAAGTCTGATTTTAGAGGGTGAGGGTAGGTATGCTTGAAAACCTCTACTGATCAGCTTACAACAACAACACAGCATTGAAAAGAGGGCAAAAGGCATTGCTAGAAGGTTTAAGGCACCAGTTGTGATGTTTACACCTTGTTCACCCGCACAAAGCCACAGTGCACCCCAGTACTTACTGAGGCCAGTCCTGGCATTGTCTTCTCTAAATTGAAGAACTCATTGAAGTCAAAGTCTCCGGTTGACTGCTCTGGAAGAACATCAGGGTGAGGAACTTCCTGATCAGCTGTAGACTGCAGATCCAACTCCTCAGTCTGTCCACCATTACATTCCACTGCTGCTCAGAATAAATGGGGGAAATATGAGACCAATTTGATGTGAATCACAGCCAGATTTCTATTGCATTATACATAAATGTTGCAAAAAATTAACAAAATCTCAAAACAAAACTGTCACTTGCCTTCTTTCACAGACTCTGTTCGCTTCCTTGATCGCTTGGATCTGCGTTTATCATCTTCCAGGATTTTGTCGTCAAATCCAATAAGCTCAATTGTCTCAGACTGGCTGGTGGGGCCCCCAGAGAACCACTCTGGCTCCTCCTCTGCATACGAGTCATTCCTTCTCCTTTCACTAAACACACGTTTGTCCCCAAAATCTCTCTGCAAATTATTACACAAGACAAACAACGTCACTGGAATACTAAGATGGAAGGAAAGCTCTTTACTTACTGGTAAACTTTGTTAAGAAAATTCCTTGTATGGAGAGACCACTTCCATAAAAAAAAATAGAAAAATTTTTAAAAAAAAGTCCAAGTAACAACTTCCTCATTCAACTCAAGATGTTAAAAATAAAAATTCACTTAATGCTAGAATCCAATTCTTTGAACATTTAAAAATGTAGGCCTTATCTTGAACTATTTCATTTTGACAGGTAGTTTTGTGAAACTGATAAGTATATGCAGCTGCAATTTTCACAATTCCAGCCTGGTAGTCAATTTACATAAGCACCGTAATGAAACTGCAACCTCAGCCTCAGCATTTTAGCACCAATGTAAAAGCATTAAGGATGGAGTGAAAACAATGTACACCAACCCTGAATCTTTTGTCCTTGAAGTCTCTCTCACGTTCCCTCTCCTTCTCCACACGGGCTTCTCTCTCAAAGGCACGGGCAGCAATTATGCGCCCACTGCCAATTCTGCGTGCCCCTCCCAGACGAAGACTTTCATTTTCCTTATTTTCTAGGGGGCTGATAGGGCGACGGGTATGAGGTGCAGGTGCAGCATTGCCTTGACATCCACCTCCAAAGCTACGACGCTGTGGGCTCAGTATGACATCCAGATCATCTTCCTTTAACCGCTCACGGGGATCTAAACACAACAAAAAGGTTTGTATTTTGATTCTTGTTCTATTAAAAAAAAAAAAACAAAAAAAAAAAAAAAAACTGCACAGCACAATTACAAAAGCTTCTGCTATATAACATTATCCCTACTTCTGACTCTCTAGTACAGAAGAATGCAGACGACATGATAACTTTGAACAGTTGATTTAAAATAAAAGGTCAAATTTCTGGTATTGGCCACTGGCTGTCAGTAATCAGTTACCTGGGATTCTTCGTTTCAAAGGAACTCTATCATCCACGTAGTCCTTTTTAAAACCTTCCACTGGAGAACTTCGCTCTGAAGTGGGATACAGCGAGGCATGCCATTTCTCAGGGTCCCAGACGCCTTCACTGTATCAAAACACCATTTTAACCCCCAATTGTTACAACAATGTATCAAAATACATCACTTTACACATTGCTCATGTGGCTCAAGGCAACACTATATCTAGAATATACAGATCACAATATAAAAACACAAAGTGATCTACAGACCAAACATTTGTTGCCATCTCACATTATCTCCAAGATAAGACATATCAGTCCCCATGTTTGACATAGCACTTGCATGACCATATGTGGTGAAGATTTTCTAGAGGGAATTTAAGTGGGCAGCACCTCAGGAGTTAAGAGTGAAATAAATATGACCAAATAAGAATAAAGCCCTGAGGATATTTGGAGAATCTAAATTATTCCATCCCACTTAAATTTAAGTTCAGTGTAATTCTCAAATCAATGCGCACTTCAGTGTACCAGCTCCACTCCATATTCCTCTTTATACAAAAGATTTGATCTTATACACATCTCACAGTTCTAGCAGTCCACACAATAGGACAATACTCGACTTGACAAATACTGTGATATCCATGCTGAGATCCAGACTTCACTTGTGCAAATAATGTGCTTTGTTCTACATACACCTGAGCTCTCTGTCAAAAACTATCCCTGTGATTTCATGTGTTTTCCTTGAACAAATATATCACATCCTATAATACCATCTGAATTACATTTTGGGGGGAAACTTACAAAGAAGTTACCAGTGTATTGTTTTGTGATACCCATTAACGTTTTGGAGTCACAATACATAAAGTTTTTCCCTCTCTATTCTCATCAGCGCCTACATTTAAAAGGAGATAAACAATACTGGTTTTCAGGGCAGTTAAAATAAGTCTTATAAGCCTCTAGAACATGTCTGAAGTTTCTTGGTGAAACTCCACTTTGATTATGTATTTCAGTCTGCCTCAAAAACACAGGTTTACTCTTAACAGGCTGTTATTAGGTGCCTGTTGCTTTAAGGCGCTCCGCTCTGTTGCTCTGCACTGATGCAACGACGCCATTGCTGTAACCAGGAAACCAGTGCAATGCGAGTCAATGAAAATAAGACAAATCCACTCTGCTGTGAGGCTGGCAGCCTGTGTAACGAAATGTGGGGGTTTTTACAACCTAAAACCGAGTTTTGAGTGCAATCATGTTGCAGCTAAACTGCTTTTGTAATGGAGAAATCCAAGAAAGCATATCCTACGCTCCCGATGCTGTGGGAGACCACGTGGGATCCTCTGGAGGGATTAGCTAATGCAGCGTCTGTCATACCCTGTCAGATGCCGTCTGCTCGACTGTCTATGTCACAGTATATCAGAATCTAGAACAGCTCTTTAAACCCCAGGTATTTTTCTTCAAGCATATCACGCAACAATGAGATCGTTTTAAAATCTCATAGCCAGTGGGCTCTGAGGTAAGCCAAATCCCAAACAATACATGAAAAAAAAAAAGCTTTACGTGGATTTTCCATAATATGTCCCCTTTAAAGGAATATCTATGACCAAACACAGAATTGTATTACCATCAGTTAAATCAAAGTTGGTGTCTGTTGTTTGACTGAGCACACCCATTGTCAATAAAAAGAAAAACAGGCCAAACTTTTTTGAGCTACAAATGTAAGTGTTGTAGGAGGAATTTCACATACAAAGAAATATTCTTACCTGTCATATTTTTCAGAGAGACATTCAGGCCTTTCATTGGAGATTGGTAGTTCTTTTATTTCCAGAAGCTCCTCCTGTATAACAATTGTTAATGGTTAAGTTGAGCTGTAAGAACCATGTGTGGCTTCTCAATGGTTATAGTTATTTCTCCTCACCTTGGTGTATCTGAAAGGAGTCGTGCCTGTTGGCTGCTGCTTAGACTGGTCCTGTTCCACGACAGCATCGCCATTCTTCTGCTCTACACAACCATCTTTCTCCATGACTGATTTCAGACAGAACAAGCAGCTTCTAGTCCGGCAATCAGTCTACACCTGTTAGAAACAAAGTTAATGTCTATCAGTAAACAGTGTATGAGAACAGACGCTCTCCGCTGTGCGATTCAACATTAAGGGTTGACGGAATACTTGAATAACCAATTATGATCAATTCATTGTCAAAAACGAACGTTTTTTAAAAGAGTTAAAGAAACATGTCATTCCAGAGCTGCTTTGTGCCAACGAAAATATTCTGACATTTTAAAAACAAACGTGCCTCTGCCTTAATCACAACAAGATAGCAAAACCCAAACGCGTTAAAAAAAAATTAAACTCAACCAGCATCGAGCCAGCTTACAGGTTCAGAAGATTCCGCTAGCCAATTAGCAAGTTAATTGACAACAGCCAGAGAGAAGCGACAAGTTGATTACTCTGAATTACAAAGCCTTGGCCTTAATTAATAAATTGTCTGAAGCGTCTGGACGCCAAAAAGCACATAAAAATTCTCTAATAAAAAAAACCCCAACAACATTGATGTTTCCTTACCAATACATGACTAAACGAGTTCTCTTTATTGAGTTTCGGGAAAATATATGCTAACAATTAGTCGACATAATGTTAGAGGGTTAGCTACATTAAGATAGCGTCCCACACACCGTTATTTCTAAACCTAATTCTTGGTATAAAATGATACCAACAGCTGACTACTTCGTACATTTAGAAAAGCACAAACGGCGAACTTACTCAGTTTGAATGCTGCGTGGAACACTGGTTGCTAACGGCCGAGCAGCGGCAGTTCACGTTAGTTAGCTAGCTAGCTAGCTTACCTAGCACCTCTAGCTAGCTAACTAACTAGCTGGGGAATGGGATAATGCCCACCCAGCAAGTACAAAATTGTGAGCCGGTTGAGTTGTTGCAGTGATTTCAATAAACGCACACTGTAGTGAGGTAACTAAACACAATACCACGGGTCCAAATAACAAATTAATTCACACGAAAACTGTGTAATCTCAAATAATTGTCTTCTCTTTCTCTGTTTTCTAAGTCGTAGCAGCAAATTTCCTATGATCACCGCTTTAAGAAGGTCCTGGGAAAGATTACATTGTGCCCGCCGCGCCTTTGTACAATTTAAAGTAGTATGGTGCTCGTCGGCAATATTGTATTTTAATATTCACACCATGAAATACAAGTTACACGTTACTAGTAAAATGGTCATTTTCGGGGATATAAACTGTAACAAAACTCTAACTTGGTTTCTTGGGTTATAATTTAAACAAAACTTGGAGTACTCGAGAGGCATTATTCAGGGCAGCTACTGATTGTCCTAGGGTTTGCTCGATTTGTGATTTTTCACAGCGGTCACCCGGTGCTTCTTTGTGAAAGTAGACAACCCGCCCTCCCGGGCAATCCAGGACTGACATTGCGTGTCACTGTTATTCTGGAGGACCTCTAGTGCCTTCTTCACTCCATACCAGAGTAAACATGTCGCAATTAAAACTGTTGTAGAGCATCATGTATAACCATTTCATCAGTATCAGCCTGAAAGGTTTATTAAACAGTGTGCAAACTTAAACGCTTGAACCACCACAATCTCTATTTAGTACAAAGTGTACTGCGCAGATCATGGGCGCAGGCTGTTGCCATGGACAACTGTGTCTAGAACAGACCCGCGTTCACGTGACGAGGAAAAACAAACGCGCGGCAGTTCGTTAAGCTAAACACTTTGTTTACAACAATGATGGGTGTTTTATGCATGTATATATAGACTAAAGACTTAAAAATGTGGTAAAGTATTGGTCTTTACCCTTAAGATTGACGATGCAGTTTTATCGTTTTGTGTAGTAGTAGCGTGAATAACTATGATGCAAAGAAACGCCAGAAACCCAGATACAAGTGGACCCCGAGTGAGATTTTGTGGGGAAACTAAACAAGTTCGCAAAGTCCAGACCAGAAAGGTTCCCTACAGAGTTGGATACAGCTGGAATAAAGGGGGGAGACTCAAGGAGCTGAGAATCAGGTACTGAGACACTTAGTTTATCGTATTTAATCTTACTACTTTGATAATTCATGACTGAGTCTTAACTTTTTTAACCTCTGCAGACACTTGGCAAGAAAATTTCTGAAGATATGGATGCAGAACGCCTTTGGTCGAGTTCTTCCTCATGAAGCCAAGTAACATGCTACACTTATTTTGCAAAGTACATTGGTGGAATCAAAAACTGTATACATCTGTTCATTCTGAAAGCCAGCATTATGGTCTTTTATTTACTTACCTGAGTCTGAGTTGTTCTCTAACTAAAGGGAATATTGAGTATTGCAGGTCCCATTATAACAACATGCTCCTAAGACGAGCATTTGATGGATGGAGAGACGAATGGTGGATGTCCAGGAGGGAGTGGAGTCTTTCAATGCGGGCAGAGTGTCATTACAGGTCATTGCAAGACATTATCCAGGACTTGACATGCTTGTAGTTCAGCAAGCTCTTCACCAAAGGCTGTTTCTGTGTGCTAATAATGTTGTTTGTGTCTTAGGTATTACCTGTGGACCTGGACATTCAACAGTTGGCGAAAGTTTGTATCCCTGCAGAGGGATAAGAAGGCCAAAGTGCAAAATGCTCAATTTTTTGGTATGATTTAGGCATACAGAATGAAAGACTTTCTAACCTTAAGCCTCATTTTTTGTCAGATGTTACAGGCAACTGGTGTGTCATTAACTGCTTTGTTTCTTTAATCAGCTGACAGGCAGCGCATACGCCTGGTATGGGACAAATGGGAGGTTTTTACAGAGATGAGAAGAATGAAGAAGAGGATGCTTGAATCCGCTCTTGAGCAAAACAGACTCTCTACTATGCAGTGAGAATACTGTATTTGCAAACCCACTATCCTCTTATAATGTTTAGCAGATTATTGATTACTGTTTCTTACAGTTCAGCATGGAGGTTATGGCAGACGCGGCTGCAGCAACATCAAGACTTTCACACTTTAGAGGACCAAGCACTGAAAAAGAGGGCACTGACTTTACAGAGCAGGGTAAAGGCATGACCCAGCACACTCATAAATCTCATGCTGTCAGTATTATATGCAATGAATGCTGACCTCCTGTGTATTTTCTTTTGTCATGTGTAAATGTGTTATTTTGTCAAAGGCTTGGCATCAATGGAGAGAAAGACACAGAGCTGCTTGTTGCCACAAAGAGAAAGAATCCAAAGCTGTACTTCATTTCATCGTGAATATGAAAAGAAAAATATTTATTCGGTGGATGAAATATGTATCCTGTCGCCTGACCAAGAAAAAAACACAAGGTCATTACAAACTATCAGATCAACAACATATACAATGTGGTTTCATGCCTATTCTTGAACTTTCATTCATTTTTTTATGTGTTGAAACTTGATTCGTCCTTGTTTTTGTTTTTTGTGTTTCTTTTAGGTGTTGCTCAGTGTGCCTCTCGTCTCCTCCTGCTGAGGAAGTGTTGGAGTAAATGGAGCAGCGCACTGCAACGCAGATGGATCGAGGAGACACATTTGCAAGCCGCAGGCCATTTGGCTGTACAAAGCATCCAGCGCAGAGCACTGATGCGCTGGAGAGCTTGTATCCTAATTCATAAACATAACCTCAGTTTTTTTATTGCATCTGCAGAATCATGTATAGTCTTCTTAAGGTGTGAGTGTAGTTGTTTGATTCCTGAGCTCTGCAGTAGATGTAACGTTGTGCAGAGAAGAGGCAGAAAGAAACCAGAGAGCAAGTCAGCATCGCCGCCATCATTTACTGGTAGAATTTTCTTAATAATGCAACTGCAAATAAACAGAGATAATGATTATTTAAAGTATTGATCAGTGTTAATTCTTGTTGCAGCGTGCTGGATTGCAGGGTTTGTCTCTTAACATCATGTGGAACAAAACACGCCGGCTGAATAACAACTTGGCTGTCCAACATTTTCAACAAACAGTAATTGATGAGCACTTTTTCATCCTCATCCTACTCCGGCAATTACAAGTTATTTCAGTGAAGTTATGAGAGATTCTGAAAGTTTACTGTTTGTTGTTTTTTTGTAGTTGACAAGTAAATACTGGAAGCTGTGGCAAGACCGTCTGGAAGAAGCCGAAGACCAGAGTTTTAAACCACTCACAGAGATGGCACTGACTAACTACAGGTGTTTATATTTACATTTTTCAACCCCCCACTAGTTTTATGTGTTTGCCCTGAAGAGAAAAGTGTATTCGTCACTCAGTTTTGTAGCAAACAAGTTCCAAACACATTTTATATCCTGTTTGTATAACATAATACATCAATATTTTAGTTTGCATGGTCTTTCTCGTTGCAGGAGTTCACTGTTGGGAAGCTGTTTTCAGCACTGGAGAGAGAAATTTGCTGAACAGAGACACATGCAGGTATTTTTACATCCAACAAGAGATTAGATACATTTCTGCAGTTTAAAACAACACTATAATCTAATACACAATTCAGAAACCATTTCAATATTTAGAGGAAATAATAGTTGAATGTTTGGGATGTGATTTTACTGAACACTTGGCTTTCTACAGGAATTGGAGTGGCGTGCAGACATTTGGTTTGAAGAGCACATGTTACCTCGATGTTTCAAGTCCTGGGTGCAGCTCACTCTACAGCGAAGGCAGCAAGAACAGAGGAAACGCAAAGCTGAAAACTATAACCGGCGAGTTACCACCTCCCTCCCCAGACTTTTCATCATCCCGCAGATTGTATCCAAACTAAGCAGGCTGACTTGTGTTGTCTTTCCATGTTGACATGTTGTTCACTTTGTTGTCAGGCAACGTCAGTACACTTGGGTGTTTTACACCTGGTGGGAAAAGTCAGAGAAGCACAAGGAGGAGAAGCTCTCTGAACGGATGGTACTCCAGCTACAGATGGAAACAATGTTGATGAATAAGACTGCAGCTGTGCAACTGACACAACACATGATATTGTGTTTTTAGGCGATTCTTCAGGAGGAGCGATACCACATGCAGAGAGCCTGGCATCAATGGAGACATCGCACACAGCAACAAATCACAGAGTTGGAGAGACAGGAAGCTTCACGCCATCTGTACCTGCACAGACTTCTCCACAAGACAATGATACAGTGGAAGGACAACAGCTTTGAGATACGAGACAGGTGAAGCAAGCTGCATTCAGCCTGTTGATTCTTTTGAGCTGTGAGCTCACGCTGTTGTTGGCTAACAGATTTGTTTATTTGTTTGACGTCAGGAGAAACAGAGAGCTGCAGGCCTGTCATCAGGGCAACCTGCGCTGCATGAGATTGGCTGTAGACAAATGGAAAAAGGTGCCTTTTTATAGTTATATATTTTTTTAATACTTACCTCACTCACTGTGGGACATCAATACTTTTGGCATAAGATTAAAAAAGATTTTAAAAGGAGTTGTTTAAATTTGTATCTCGTAAATGTTGTGCACAGCATCTCTGGCAGCATGTGCAACGTGCTAATATGGTCAGAGTTTTGAGATGTCAGTTTGTATAGCTTTTTGTCCTTATAATTTCTTTATTAGTACAATCCTACATATGTGTCATTTAAAATATGTGTGTGTACATGTTAGTCACCTCAGTGTGTTTAAACAGTTTGTTCAGAGCCAGAGAGTGAAGAACAGCAGACTGGAGCAGCTTGAGCGTTACCATGAAGTCAAACTTCTCAAACACACCTTTGAGGCCTGGAAGGTACCTAAAAATCTGTTACAGCAATATAATCACATTATTTCATGACACAAACATTGAAGTCGTTACACTGCTATATTCTGCTGCTATATTCACAGAAACACCACCTGCAGATGTCTCAGATCCACGACCATGCAGAGGAACTTTACAGGCAGCACACACAGTGTTTTCTCAGGTAACTAACACAATTATGTATATTCTCCTCCAGCTACTGAAATCAGAGTTTGACTTTAGAAACCAACAGGTGTTTGTCTGAAATTGTCACTTTCTCTCCAGAAAAGTTTTCACTGTGTGGAGGGAGAACGCAGCGCTGCTGGTGGAGCTTCGCTTCGCAGAACATCAAGCACAGAATCACTTTCAGCACTTCCTTCAACTTAAGGTGATCAAGTCTTGTGTGTTCTTCTCCAAAACATCACAGTTACTATTTTATTCCCAGTGCCTTTGCTGATTGCTTTATTTGCATTAAATTGATCAAGGTGTTTGTTGCTTGGAGAGAAGCAACAACACGTGCAGTGTCAAGGCGCCACCAGCAGGAGGAAGCACTGAGCAGGGCTCGGAGATCTGTGAATCAAGGTAAATAGACAGCAGGTCTATGACTTTGTGCGGTGTCGATCAGACTGCATTTCAATCCTTATTTACTTTAATGGTGTAGACTAATGTAAATACTCCTGCATGGCTTTCTTACATCTCGATAGTGTTTGTTTAATGTGATTTAATTCACTCTCATTCATTTGCTCGAACTGTTTAAAGCCAGATTTCAAAGAAACATAAATCAATGCAGACCGTAATGAATAGAGACCTCCCACACAGGGAAACTCAAATGACACAGAAATCTTTGTTGTCTACTTATCACCGCTTTCATAGTTTTTGTCACAGATTTTTAACTGTTTTGTAAATATGGTCTCAGACTTCTGCTTTTAAAATAAGCCAAGTGTACCTGAATTGTTCTACACTTGTTGACGTGTTGTTTCCTGTGTTTAGTGCGACTGCTGCACTTTTTCAGACAGTGGCGGAAACACACCAGAGAGGCTCGGACAGAGAGGATATGCATGGAAAAAGCCAGGAGGCACCATAACTCCAAACTCCTCTCTAAAACTCTGAAAGCATGGAACGAGCATCACTCCCAGCACCAGAAAAATAAGGTTGTAACTTCATAATCCCTGAGGTGTTATATAAAATCAAACCAGACATGAAATCCTAAAAATGTCAATATTTTTAACAGGTGATGAAACGACAAGGACTCATGCTGCTAAGATTAAAAATGTACCAGATGTACTTTGAGCAGTGGAAAATGAAGGTTTGTTTTCCTTTTTTTACATTTGGAAAGAACTGATGGGTTGAAGTTAACGCTGACATCCAGAGAGGGAAAGGACTGAATGTTTCTGTTTGTATCTTGTTTTTTTGGAGGGTGCCAATTTCTAAAAGTAAGTAAAGTGGGGATGTATTTAAAAAGTAATGTCATGAATAGTCTAAATCAAATCAGTATTTGGTGATTTCACTCTTAACCAGTTTCCTCAGTACACCTACTCACGGTTTTCAGGGTAGTGGACAGGCAGGTTGTTTCAAGCATCTGTTTTCTTCCTAGGCTGACTCCACGATGTGATGGCGTTGTGGTGTTTCAGACCATCTGTTTCAGGACTTTTTGATCTTTTTGTTGGCAAAAAGAACAAGATAGTTGTTAATGACTGAATGAATGTATGTTTTGTGTCACTGTCATGCAGCAGAATAAAACAGGGATTGTTGAGATGCCTCCCTGATGTTATAGGGTGACAGATAGGAATACAAAGTGCACAGTCCTGTATGTGGTTTGATGTAGTGCAATTGAACTGGCTGTGACTTTGCTTTTCCTCCTGCTAACAGCTGCAGCACAGACAGAGAGAGGGTAAGCAGACCGAGCGAGCACTCTGGCACTGGTCTCTCACCCTTCAGGCCAAGGTAACACCTGCCTCCACATTCCTCTGTCACTACAGAATTGAAAACTGATTGTGCTGCAGAGATGGTGCTCACGTGATTTAACGTGTGAGGATGTTGCTTTGTGAACCTGCGGCAGGTGTTGTGTGGATGGAGGCTGTGGGTCACAGAGCAGCGCAGGAAGCGAGAAGAGGCGGCAAGAGCTGCACAGGTCTACAGAGACCAGCTGCTGAGAGAGGGCGTCACGTGCATCCTCACATACGCCGCTCACATGAACGACCTCACAACGAGCCTAACGCAGTACAGCCAGGAGCAAGTGAGCTATTGTGTGTTTTCTTGTCATTTTGAGACGTCAGCTCTGAGTTTCAGTTAATTAAGTCTGTGTCCTGCAGAGAACACAGCGTCTCCAGAGAATTGTGAAACGTTGTGCCATGCGGTGGAAGCACCGGGCGCTGTGTAAACCACGACGAGAGCAAGAGGTCAGAGTGCAACCACCGAAAAAGAGTGTAACCTTCTGTTTGACTGCGCCTGCACTGAAGAGTGTTTCCTCGTCCGACTCAGCAGAGCAGGAAGCTGAGGATGGCTTGCACAGCGAGCTGTGAGTTTGTGCTTCACTCTTACTGGCCGTGAAACTGTCCAAACACATGGACTCAGTGTCACAGTTTGTCATTTTCTGCTGCAGGCTTCCTCCCAGAATGGCTCGACGTCAGCCACATCGCCTCGAAGAACTCCTTCAGTTTCCATTGAAAGTGTTGCCACATGAAGAGTAAACAGTTGTCAATAAATTAACATGTTTACACAATCATCATACATGATTGATATTTCCTAATATTAATCAGTTAAAAGTCTTTGACCCTCAGCAGAAGATACTGACCGATGTTTCTTTCTTTCTTTCTTTCTTTCTTTCTTTCTTTCTTTCTTTCTTTCTTTCTTTCTTTCTTTCTTTCTTTCTAAAGCACCCAAACACAGCCTGGCACCAGCAGCACTGAAGCAGCTCCAGAATCCATGGAGTTCAGTTTTCCTTCAAGACTATCCTGTTCTGCTGCGTCATCCTGCCTCCATCCCACTAAAGTTCCTCTTAGCTATACACATCACAGCAGTATCACATCTACTGCGTCACCCTCAGAACCACAAATATCCACCGTGGATGCTTCTCAGGAGACCCAAAACCAAGACCGCCTTTTCCCTCCTTCTGCTTTCATGACGACTCAGAATACTGTAATAATCAGCTGTTTGACTTGTACACACATCAACAAGAATTCATCGCTACTCTTAAGTAAGTCGAGTAGGATAATATCGATTCTTTGTTTTCTTTTCCAAGCCGGAGAGATTGAACACCTCACAGTCTGGAGAGGCTGCACCTGTTCACCAGTTTGTCACTTCCTTCAAACACGACTCATCAACTTATTCAGGTACAGTACCTGCACTTTTCTTCTTCTTCTGAGTATTTTTTCACACCATCATCAAAACAACTCCTGTGATGCTTTTTCCAGACAAACATCTGAGAGCATCCAGGTTTCATCGTCTAGAAGAGGCAGTTTCTGATCCAGCAACAGCGCTGACTACAGAACTTCTCCACATTCAGCTGGACATGAAGAGCTTCCAGCACAGCAGAAAGCAGCTCCGGTAAACATCAGTGAAAACAGTGTTTCCATTATTGTACATGTTGTCGACATAGTGGCTGATTGTGTTTGCATGTGTGTCCACACAGGGCATGGAGGAAGCTGAGAGAGGTGTTAAAGAGTTGGCTGGAGACAAGTGGAAATGATGAACAAATGGAAAAAAATGCTGTTAGCCAAGAGTTGGAGGAGGTAATGACATAAAATAATTTTATTGCTTATGGTGAACTGAAAACACTTTCAAGCAGCGCGACCACACGAGGGCAGAATTGCCAGCACCTTTCAGAGATGATACTGTTTTCCACAGCTCCACATTTCAATGCACCTGATTCTTTAAGATTTAAAATTCAATACAATTTGCATTTGAGTTTCAAATGTCAGGATCAGGGAGCATCAGTAAAGAGAACGAAAAAATGCGTTCTTACCTAAACCATCAATACCTAATCTAGCTTGTGTAGTGCTACCAGAAGTATTTAGCTAAAATATTTTAGGCAGTCAGTCATCTTCTATACCTGCTTCTCCACACTTGGGTCGCAGGGGTCTGCTGGAGCCTATCCCAGCTGTCATCAAGCAGGAGGTGGGGTACACCCTGGACAGGTTGCCAGCCTATCGCAGGGCTAACTAAAATATTTTAATTTCTTTTAATTTGCTGAGTCATATTATTATGTAAGTAAATCCCCTGAAGTCACTTCCTAGCTTACTCTCACTGATGGCTTAAATTTTGCATGCATTCTTCTGTGGCCTCCTTTAAGTAAGAAACCTCCTGCTGTGAAAACCTTAAGCTGAGATAACGTGAGGGGGGACAGTATATTAAATCCTAAACACTGCCGTTGATCCTGTGTCAATTTTGGTGTTGGCAGTTGGAGGAGCACATCGACAGACTGTCTGCTGAGCAGGAAAAACGGAAACCAATGATGCTGCTGCACAGAGAGAGAGTCCAACATTTACAGACTGTCCTTCACGCTTCAGGATTTTTTCATCTCTATCAAAAAGCAAAAGAGATGGAAAACCGATAACACTGTTTGCAACGTGACAGGAAACAGTGCAGGTCCTCACACCCCCACCTGCTGATTGTTGGGACTTTTCTTCATCTGCCACAGTCACATTTTCTGAAAATAATATTTCAAAAGGTTTTGAGAATTTAATCTGTAAATGTTTCAATTGCATGTTCTGCTACAAACTTGATATATATATTTTTTAGGCTTTTTTAGGCTTTCATAATTTTACTGCACTCAGCTAGCGAGAAAAAAATGTGCCTTAATATAAAATATAATAAAAACAGTGAAGCTCCCCTCAGCTCTACATCTACAGTTTAAATCTGCGAACACGTTGGATAGGGGTCGTCCTTGTGACAGATGGTGCTAAATATTTTCCATATGTGTGCAAAAAGTGACTTAACTGTTTTCAGAGGAGTTCCCCTTGCGCAATAGCTTTCTACTTCCTCGTTAGGACCAGTACGTTTTAACACTGGAAAATCTCTGCAAGAAAATCAGGGATTTCCAACGAACAGAGGGGACAGCTGTTTGTTGCACTCTGCAGACTGCATGAGACAGATTTGTCTTCATCTTTGATCTGTAACAAGTCAGAATGCGAGGACTTTATGCTATTTTACTCATGTTCATCTTTGTCTGCTGTGTCTGGGGTGAGTGCTGCAACTGAATCCCTATTTATTAGCATTTTTTTTATTTTAAAACTGTGTTGTTAGATGTTGTAAATCTTTCATTCCTTTTGTTCATGTTGGCGTTTGGTTGTTGCCATCTTTATGGAGCTTTCCAAGACATTATTAAAACACATTTTTAGCAATAAAAATATTGCAGATTTCTTTCAGTTTACTGTAAGTTGACGTGTGATTTTTGTTTGATTAATTAATGCACAAAGAAATTCAATATTTGCATCTTCTTGAAGCACAGATACACATGATGCTCACTAAGACTAAATGTATTTTACTCTTCTGACTGGCTTGTGTGGCCCGTTTGAACTGTTCTGTTTGTGGCAGCCAAGAAGATACGATGGTGCAC
Organism: Pseudochromis fuscus; assembly: GCA_900323345.1. Classification (NCBI taxonomy): domain Eukaryota; kingdom Metazoa; phylum Chordata; class Actinopteri; family Pseudochromidae; genus Pseudochromis; species Pseudochromis fuscus. The sequence continues at coordinate 40,377 of OOFC01011720.1, forward strand.
AGTGTCAGATCCTGAACAGAGGAAGTGTGCAGAGCTCGCAAAAGCTCTGGTGGCAGTGCTGCCGCCAGCTGCTGTGGCAGCTTACGCCAGACTCTCATGCATACGAGCGTCCAGCACGACTGACTGCCTCGACAGGATCAAGGTGAGGGATTGTTGAAATCAAAGTCCTGTGAGCTGTTTAGCAAAAAGACCTGTGTAAGTTGAATAAGTCACTGTCGCAAATACCATTAGATTATATTTGTGTGTATTTAAATATTTGTGAATGTAAAAATTTTTCTAAAATAAAAAGCAGAAATTAGAATTTAGTTATAGAAACACAATGAACATTGCAATCAAATATTCAACCCTTTGGTGTGTGGCAATCAAAACAAGAAAAATGTATTTACTCTGATTGAACAGACAAATTACTTGTGTAAAGTTTACAGATATTTTCAGTAGAGCAACTGAAGAGCTTTATTTGTTAAAGTCTGAATGGGAATCTGTTCATGGTGATCAAATACACAAGGGAATAAAAACTGGGAAGCTTAAGTCATCGAGATTTACTGTTGAATGATACGTCGTCATAAAGTTCACAATGGCACTATAAAAGGTTGATTTGTGAACTATTAACCTTTAAAATAAATGCAGACATTACATCACCAAATATAAAAGTATCAGTATCAAAGCTGTACAGGATAACATCATAGCATTTTAAAATACATTTAATATTATCATATTTTGTGAGACCTGATCCTATCATTTGTAAAGTTAGACCCATAAATTTAACTCTGATGATCAACTGCTACTGGTTGTATATGTATGGGGGTCTCTACCACTACAAGACACTTCTAGACATTTCCTACCTTAATTTAAAATGAATTATACTGTCAAGAGTTGGATGTTTGAGCCATGAGAGGAAAGGCCCGACAACCATCAGGGACCTGCAAACCCAGAGGGGAGGGGGTTTGTTGGTCTGCATGATCAACCTCTGAATTCTTTATTTCAGGCTAATCGTGCTGACATCGTGAATTTAGACGCAGGAGAAGTTTATTCTGCTGTGAAGCAGTTTGACCTCGTTGCCATCGCCAAAGAGATCTACAGTGACGGTAGGTTTACATCACATTTCTGTGACACTTCAGCCCGTCTCTTCAGCACTGAGAGGTTGTGTGTTTGTCTGCAGGAGGCTGTATTCTGTCTGTGGCTGTGGTGAGAAACAGCAGCTTGGACATACGATCCCTGCAGGGCCACAGGAGTTGTCACAGCGGGGTTCGATGGACGGCTGGCTGGAGTCTGCCGCTCGGCTTCCTGCTGTCCAGGAACTACCTGAGCTGGTCAAAAGAGCAGCCGCTCAGTCAGGGTAACCACACCGTAATCAACCACCAGTACAAACAGTGGAGTGGCTTCCCTGGGTTTTCTAATTGGTGATGTGGTTTTTCAGTCCTCTCACTTGTTTTCCTCTCCCCTCTCTGGCAGACGTCAGTACGTTTTTCAGTGCCAGCTGTATTCCTGGAGCTGCTGCCATGGCGCCTCCTCTGTGCACCCTGTGCCAAGGCCAGAGGTCTTACATTCGCCAGAAGAATTACCACTGTGAGACGTCCCACAATGAGCCCTTCTACAACAACCAGGGAGCCCTCAGGTCAGGCTTAACGAACACTGCATGCTTTGTTTGTGACACATTAATTGCAGTGCAGTAAAAACATCAGTTAATATCGGCTCTTTTGCTCTGCCACAGGTGTCTCAGGAGGGGGGTAGGGGATGTCGCATTTGTGGATCATTTAGCCCTGGAAAGTATTGAAGGTAAGCAGCATAGTTTAATGGAGACCTCTTTAAATCACTGATCATGCTATTGTAATGAGATCTTTATGAAATCAGTTTGGTCCAAACAAATAAATCTAAATAATGATCTGACTAGACCTGATGAAAGGAGAAAGAGATCGAGCCTCATTTGCAGGATTACTGTGTTGTATGAAAAGACTATCTCAATATCTGCTTTTATGTAATTAACAGATCAAATTTGAACTCTTTAACACTCCTATATAATAATCTAATAGAATCCTATGGACTCTAACTGGTAAACATTTTTTATAAGAACTGTATCGTTGTTTTTCTCCCTCCTCTTCACTATCAGAGAGTGAGCAGGATGAGTTCAGGTTACTGTGCACCGACGGCACACACGCTCCTCTCAGCCACTACAGGAGCTGTAACCTGGGACGTGGCCCAGGAGGTGGGATGGTCACCAGATCCAACTTTCGCAAGCTTGGTCGTAAATTCCTTGCAACCGTGCAGGTAAATGTTTTAATCAGGTGATTCTTATTTTTCTTTTTTTTTTTCTTCCCACAATCCTTTTACTAAACATTTTCTTTAAGGTTTTTTAATTGTGATTCTTTAGATGCTGTTTGGTCAACAAGGAAGAGAGAGGGAGCGCTTCCAACTCTTCCACTCGTCAAGTTTTGGAGAAAACGACCTTCTCTTCAAAGACGCTACAGACAAACTGGCTGTTCTGCCGGATGACATGGACGTCAGTCAGGTGCTGGGGTTGGATTACGTGGCCCTCCTCAAAGGTCTTGGACATGAAGGTGCTTACAGCTGTTAATGTGCACCCGTTACATTGTTTTCTATTCTAAACAGTCAGGCTGTGATTTTTAATGGCATCATTGAACGTGTGTGTGTGTGTGTGTTTGTGTGTGTGCGTGCAGGAAGCTCCCTGGAGGACAGTGTTGTGCGATGGTGCTGCATCAGCCATGCAGAGCAGAAGAAATGTGAGCAGTGGGCTCTCAGTATAAAGTCAGACCCACTGGTGTGCGTCAGAGCCGTGTCCATGCGTGACTGCATCGAGAAAATTAAGGCAAGTCATTAAGTTTTTTTTTACCACACTCTGCAGAGCACTTTTCTACAAACTCCACTGAGCTGTCCCTTCACCACAGAGGGACGAGGTGGACGCTGTCTCGCTGGACGCAACTCACTCATTCATTGCAGGGAGGTGTGGTCTCGTCCCTGTGGTGACAGAATATTATGGTAAGACTGGTGCTTGATACAAAAATGCATGAACACACAGCAAAAAGGGCTCTTTTAAATCAAGTTGGGGCATTTCATACATTCATTATTAACCAAAGGTGCTCATTAGTTCTGATACTGATTAGTCGACTGACAAAAAATGTATTCCCAACAATGATATTATTTGATTAATCCAGAGACATTTATCAAGCAAGAGTAGGGTTATTATTATTTTCTGAAGTTTCTTTTCTGAAGTTTTTCTGCTTTTTAAAAAAAAAAAATTATTATGTTATTTCATCATGATTTGAATAGCTTTGGATTTTTACACAAACAAACCAACACTTTCACTAGGAAAGTCATCATTAAAAAATCATTAGTGCTGCCAAATTACAAAGTACTGTAGGGCTGATTCCTACAGTACTTTGTAATTTGGCAGCACTAATGATTTTTTTTTCCAATTAGTTTCCAGGTGATTCTCCAAATAAACTGACTCAGCCTGAAAATACTGAAGCCAGAGTCCAAAATATCTTAAAAATTTAGAAATTTATATTTTTTGACATAAAATAGACAAATGCAGTAAATCTGCACATTAAACAAACTGTATCCAAAGTTTAGTATTTTTGCTAAACAAAAATAAAAACAAAAGCAGTTATCTCTCTTTACCTGTAAAAATAACCATCAAAATAATTAACAATATTAATTAGTTTCCTCTGTGTACTCTTTGGATTCTCTTAGGAAGAAAATGTGTCCCCGCTGAAGGATCCACTCACTTGGAGACAGACGGTGAGGTGGAGACAGAAACATCTGAGATGGTCATCTCACAGTGATCTTGGTCACTAATGTCTGTACTGTCTTTGCTTGGTAACAAACCAGTGTTTGTCTCTTCAGTGTTGCCCTCAGGTGTGGGTGTAGCTGTTGCAAAGCGCTCCAGCAGGAGCATTTTCATCGGGAATCTCGGAGGCCGCCGCTCCTGTCACAGCCACATGTACAGTCCTGCAGGCTGGTTGCTGCCGTACAGACACAACTTAAGCCTGGAGCACAACAGCAGCTCTGTCTGTGATCCAGATCATGGTACCGTCTCAAAATGTTCACATGGAGTCCTGCTTCACTCAACCTGCTGTTGCTGGAAGTTTGCTCATTGCTCATTGCTCATATAAAAATAACTTATCTCTGTATCTCTGTGTGTTACTTCTTGACCGTTGCATTGTTGACTGTCTTTTAAATGAAATCCAGTTTCACACTGAGCCTGACGTCTGACTGCAGTCTGACACTTTGTGTTTTCTCAGTGTACAATGACGTATTTTGGAAAGGCTGTCTGCCTGGCTCTCAGGGGAATCTGTGCAAAGTGTGTATGGGAGGCACAGGGGAGGCCGCGACCAAACGTTGTGCAGACAATCACAATGAGCGTTACTATGGCAACATGGGAGCTTTAAGGTGTGTGCAGTAGCTTACCTGGACCACAGTTTTCTGTTTATCTGTGATTTAAAGAGACAGTGCAGCCAAACTAGTTAACAGCATATTTTCAGCAACCCCCAAAACAATTCAATAGTAATGAAAAAAATGCATTTAAATCTGAGTTAACACATTTAATAGGATTTTTGGGGCCAGCTGTGAACCAATCTGATATATCTCCTACTTTAAGTTTGTCAAAACAATACAGGTTGTGGGCTATAAAAGAGAATTTGCAGAAACAGAGCAGACGAAACAAAATAATCAGAAAAAACACAAGAACCACTGTTATCACCTCCAGTGAAGACAAAATTTAAGAGGCAAATTTAGAGACATCTGTGGGGCAAAAACAGATCATGTAATGCTCTACTTTCTGCTCAGGTGTCTGGTTGGAGATCCCAGTGGTAAAAGCTATGGCGATGTGGCTTTCCTTGAGCAGCACAGCCTCCTCACCAACATCCTCAGTGAGAGTTTTCACATGAAGATACACACACCAATGCTAACTAACATATACTGCATGTTTCATATGTGTGGTTTTGCTGTGTTGTACTTCAGGTTTGAGCTCCAGCGGCTGGGCAGACGGGTGGACCTCTTCAGACTTTGAATTACTGTGTGATGACGGCCGTCGTGCCCCATTGTCAGAGTGGGAGAGTTGTAATCTGGGAGGCATCCCACCAAACACCATCATGACGCGGCCAGTGCTCACAGCACGAGTGTACGACTTCCTCATGAAGTCACAGGTCAGCTGTTTTAAAATAAATTGCACTTTTTCTGTTCCCAGTGAGAGTAAACTGGCAGTAAGTCGAGAGATAATGCTGCCCTGAAAGGAAGGATTTAGCAGATAACAGCATGGCAAATTGTGCGTCAGGGGTAATGTACTTAGCTCACTAGCCCCTCGAGTAAACCTTTAAACCTTCAGCTTATAAGCAACTTAAAACATGCAATGAAAAAGGCATATGCCATTGTATTGAGGGCAATTTGATTCTTCACTTCATTAAATAAATTTTTAAATTTTTATTTTATTTTATTTTTTTTTAATTTTTTTTTTTTTCTATTAAAAAAATTGTCAACAAAATGATTTTTAAAAAATCAGTTATC
>OOFC01011725.1:0-10608 GCA_900323345.1 Pseudochromis fuscus
CACTTGTCTGTCTCTTGCACCCCACCTTCCTCCTCTTCTGTCCACATGATATCCTCCTCTCCTTCCACCCATTTGTACAAACCCTATTCTTGCTGCTTCTCTTCCTGCATCTGCTCCTCCTCCTCCTCCTCCTCCTCCTCCTCTTCCTCTTCCTCTTCCTCTTCCTCTCCCTGCCTCTGCCCATCCTCCTCGTTCTCTGCGTCTCCAAGGGAGCACTTCACCTCCTCCATCTGCTCCCTCCTGTTCTCTCTCTCCGTCTCGCTGTTCGCCTCCTCGTCTCCACCCTCTGTCTCCACGTGCATTCTCATTTTGGCCAGTATCAGTATCTGCTGGGAAAATAACATTTACATAATAAAATGAACACCTCGGTTGCTTGGTTGGGGCCCAGGTTTTTATTTGATTATTGTCACATACAGTATAGTTACCATTATAATGTCCTGTTCTTCCTGTCAGCCTGTCCATGGTCGTGCATGTGGGAGCTGTGGGAATTTAGAGAGATAACACCAATGATTTTAAAATGGCAACTAGAAAGAGAAGAAAGTGAACGTGTAAAGAGAAAACAAGGATGTGAGGTTTCTTCCAGAAAGCAGGTTTACTGGGACACTGAGTTTGTAAACCCTGAGATGAGGAAAACTCAGAGTTCATCGATGATGAAGTCAAATTAATTCACAAAGTTTTATGTCAGGAGAGGACTCTGAGACCGTGGTGTGATGTGTTTTCATTTTGCTATGACTACATATCCTGCTATGTTCTGTTACTTCATCAATTATCTGATCTTATATGTAAGAATATCTTTAATATTACACACTGTGAGACGTTTTCTCAAATCAGAGCAAACCCTGAGATACTCTTTTTTTTTTTTTTTTACCCAGTTTTCTTTATAAAACTGGTGATGCACACATAGTCTACTGACCCCGATATAAGGCAAGATACTTTATGTGTCTAAACAACAATTTGCTTGGGTTAAAACTACTATTAATAAATATAATTAAATCTGATTTTTATTTGCACAGGTACAGAACAGCACAGGTACATTTGAACTCTTGTGGCCAATGCTGTTTGAGTCAAGAAATAAAACTGACATAAATATAGAAAAATACACATTTTCTGAAATATATGGGTGTTTCACATTAAAAACAGGAAACTAAACAAAGGCATATGAATAAGTATTGGGCTCCCGGAAGAAGAAAAGAAATACATATAAATATGTATGAATTAAACCAAAATGATGTATCATAATCCTAGGAGCCTCAGCAAAAAATGTCCTTTCCCAGTTTAAACTATATTTTTATATTTCATAAAATAGTCTAAATGTACCAGTGTTTTTTCACTGGTGGTGACTCATCGTGTCAAAGCTCCACTGATGATGGTGAACATACTCAGAGTTTGATCCAACTCAGAAAAGCGATGCTGGAACAAAAACCGGATTTCCACCATCTCAGCGCTCAGGGATAAACTCAGATTTTGTCAAACCTCTATCTTTCTGGAACGGACCCCTGAACAATTATGCATGGGACAGTACCAAGAGGTAAGAAAAGGTTACTGTTCTCTGTGTTGTTGTATCCCTCTCCTCCCAAACTCACTCTCATTTGCAAGGTTACAGTGTCAGATAAGAGGGGATGATCTCACTGTTCACAACTTCTGAAGAAATCAAAGCAACTTGCTGCTGCTCAGTTGTCAAGAAAATAAGATTGTGATTATCTTTTATCTGAAGACCTCACAAACTGCATTGTTGTTACTAGTGTTGCCACAATATTTAAGGCTTTTATAAAATATTATGTCTCAGTCTCTTCAGCACATGCAGTCAGTCAAGGCTTGTTAAAAGTGTGATTGAATGACTTTTATTTATTTTCACAACCATGTATTGTATTTGTTTGCAATTCCCTCCCAATAAAATAGGTAACACCATATGAAATCATGGGATAAAATGTTAATATTTCTTAAAACTGAAAAGAGTCAATGTTCTCACCATGGCCCTTTTTCATAGTTCTTCAGGAAAGACGTCAAAGGAAGTCAAGTGATGTCATCAGCGTGATTTCTTTTTCCAAAATAAAATACTTTTGTTGCACGGTAACACCGATGACATGACTGCTTTCTAAATATATTTTAAAATATTTATTAGGAATTTTGTTTTAATATATCATTTATATCATATATTTGACAGTTATTTACACTTTTTGGCTTTTTGAATTGTAGAAAAACATATTTTTCAACTCACAATACAGCACTTTCCCTCCATAAATGGAGCACTTATGTGGTGTTATTTATTTATTTTTTTTAAATAAAACATTTATAAAAATATTTTTTTTTTAAATAAAACACTAAAATATTTTTTTTTACAAACTATGTCTTCAAGACTAATATTTCTCTAAAGGCTAGGGACAGAAAAAGGATGTTTCTGTAGAATGAGCCTGATATGTAATTCAATGTGTTATGAGACTGTAACTGAACAACGAGAAACTTTACTTCTAATGTTTGAGAGTGTACTCTGTTTGAATAGTGCGCTCTCTAGTGGCTCGACCTGTCTGGGACTTTAGGTTTCTTTTCACTGGAAATGCCCGTCAAACATGGCAATAACTGCGAGTCTGCCGAAATATCCGGATGCAAGTTCCTTCCTGGGACACACCCAACAAGCTGCTTTTCCAAACATTATGATTTTATCTAGATTTCTTTTATTCTTCAATAACTGTCACTGTATTCGGATTATCATTCTGATTTCCCATCTTACTGTTTAGTTCTTACCAGCAGCAAAAAACAAAAACAAAACCTAGGCCTCTGCATCCCACCAATTCGTGGACGTAACTTAAAGAAAGGTGTAAACAACTTACCTAGACTGTGATCCCCTTGACATTAATTTTTCCACTTTAAGCTCTGCACCAGAAGTGATGGCTTTTTTGTTTTGGTATCTGTGCGTCTCTGCCCGTCACGTCTTAGACGGTCTGTCTGCTCGGTCCGGGATGCTGTCGTATTTATATGCTTCGTCACTTTCGTTTTCGTTTCTTCGGAACAAAACTGATTCTGAACAGCTGAGCTCTGATCGGAGCTGATCAGCTCTGGATATGTTAAAATCATGTAGTCCGGTCATTTCACTACACCTTCTTTATTATTATATTGCAGGTGAAACAGCGCTGGAATGGACTCAATGTTGTTGTTATTAGATGCAAGCAGCTGAAAAGAAATTAGCCTATTAAAAAATATAGATTAAAAAAAGGAAAGGCTTTCGGGCTTATGATCACGCCTCCCTTGATTTAATTCAATTTGATATATTAAACAAAGTGGCTGTGTAGCAGCTCTAACCTCCCAAAGAATCTCGGATTTCAAGTTCTCCTGAAATCATGTTTAAAATAGATTGACATTTAAGTCTATTTTAATATAGGGAAAAAATCTGAAAAATGTAGTCATGGGGAAAACACACGTACAAAGATGCTATAATATGTGTTATTGTTGATCTAATTGTGATCTTGTAGTAATTTGCAGTGTAGTGGTATTTTGCCTGGTTGTTTTACCTCTAACTGACTTTTGAATTGTATTTTATTCAGAATACTTTCGTTTTTCATTCTCTTGATTTTACTCCTATAAAGTACTTTCAGTTGTACTTTCTGGATAAACCAGTCATTACAAAACAAGTTTCTATTATTATTTGTTATGGCGGAAGGTTGACGCCCACTTGTCGTCACCGCCCACCATCTTGATTCGACGTCATCACTCAGTCTGGGAGGCTAAGCTAATACGGATCCATCCTTCGCTGCGGCCAGTGTAAACATGTAGCCCTTCCTTCGATCTGACCGGATTTCTGCCTGGTGGCGTTTTGTACGTGTTAACCACTTTGTCAGTAACAACAATGATCATGGCCGTGTTGCTGGAAATATCCGTTTCGGAATTAGGGCAGTGTAGTGTTAGCTTGTTAACTAGCTAACACTGAATAGCCAACTAACTACTGGGCCGTGCTAATTAGGCACTTAGCTAGGCCACGAAACTAGCCAAACAAAGGAGGATGGCAAATTATGTTTTCTAACGAGGACACTGAAAGAAGTGGAGAGAAAAAATGAAGAAATCCAGAAGTGTTGGTGCATCTTCGCCAGTGAATGGAAAGCAAGGTAACGGCAGCTAAGTGGTGTCATGTCAAGTTAACTGTGTTCAGTCATATGCTCTGGATACTTCACGGTCTCCAGATTGTTATCAGTGTAAAAGAGAATTAAAACATGTCTCAACTGTGTCATCCATGCCGTCCTCAAATATACTCGGCCCATGTGAAGTAAGTGTAAAAAATAAAGTCAAAGCGGGTAAACACGGTGTTTGCTGTCTCAGACTGGGACACCAGAAGGAAGAGGAAAGTTGCGGACATCACGCAGGCCCTCAGTGTGAGTCCAGTGGATGTAGCAGCTCTGAGGAGGATGGCTATCAGTGAAGGAGGACTGCTGACCGATGAGATCCGCTGTCAGGTCTGGCCCAGGCTTCTCAACGTCCCCCTTCACGTCTTGGATCAAGAGCCAGGTACAATGCTAGATACTTAATGCACAAACACAAGAGTGTTCCCCACATATCTGCTGTCCCCGTTCCCCACACTGCATGATGAAATGGATCAGTACTGTTTCTTCAGTGTACAGTATTTGTTGATGGAATCATGTCTTGTCCAGAAACGGTAGAGCGAGAAAATAACAAGGACTACAACCAGGTGTTGCTGGATGTCCAGCGCTCACTGCGGAGATTCCCACCTGGTGAGTAAAACTCACATATGCTCAATGAGCTAGCATTAAGCCCTGCTGTGTATATGTACACTTTATTGTTAACATCTGTGCAATCCAATGTAGTCAAAGTAATGCCAGTTCTACTTTTACAAAGCTTATACATGTGGGGATCATTTTACATTATGCTCATCATTGAGATTGTAGTGGTGAGTGGTGGTGTGCTAGACTGCATTATATTGAATAGTGCTCTTCATTTTTTTTATACCCTTTTTATTGTTGATCAAATCTGTGTAATGACAACCACATGACATTCAAATAATTTAATCTACGAATCTGTATGAATCAGTGCAAAATAACAACAGCTCTTCCATGACTTGTTGCTGATCTTCTTTGCTAATAGTAAACTTGGCTCGCAGACAGAATTACACAAGGAGTCATTAGAGTTGCAGCCATTCTGTCCACTTTGCACTACTGGAATCTCTGCCCGAGCATCTCTCCACTAGTAATAATGCTTAGTCTCAAATTAAGATCTGATAATATCATAACACTGAACACAAGGGAGTTGCAACCAGACTGCATTCCTGGCAGGAGAAATTAAATGGCTTCACTGTGGAAATTGTGCATGTGCATTGTGAATTTTCTTCAAAATTACAGTGTATATTTTGTGGCTGTTTCTTTTGAAAGATGAAAAACTCAGCATGAATATGCTATGCTGTATTTTTTCATTTAATACGCTTTTGATATATGAATATGGGCACTGGTGATTATTCTAAGTATAGCAGTATTTATTACCAATTAACTTTAAATATCCTAAAAATGTGGATTATTTTTTCATTATTTCTTTATTGTGGGCCAGTTTAAAAAGTAGCTAATCCAGCAGTTACCACTCAAGCACCTTGATGACTCAGATTGTCTTCTATTCAACAAGGGAGTGTTATACATAAAACATTGTGTGTGAGCCATACACCAGTGTGAGTCAGCATCAATGTATTTATTGGTGAAGAAAGATTAGTTTTGTTACTCTTAAGGCATTTTATATTCATGGGATAATTGAAATAGTGGCATACCCACAGTCTGTGGCAGAGATCAACTGTATTTTATTCTGGCTGGACATGTGCAGGTATGCCAGATGAGCAGAGAGAGGGTCTTCAGGAGGAGCTAATTGACATCATCCTCAGAGTACTGAAACGTAATCCCCAGCTGCATTACTACCAAGGATACCATGACATCGTTGTCACCTTCTTATTGGTCCTGGGAGAGCGCCTAGCAACTGCTCTAGTTGAGAAGCTCTCCACGCATCACCTCAGGTACCTGCTGCTTACAAGCAAATCTGCAGCTGGTTCTTTATTCTGTCATCTGTTCTATTCTGTTTTTGTTTCTCTTTGTTCTCATTGCTTTGTGCCTCCAAGAAAAGTCTCATCGTTGGACTGTTTAGAAATTCTCTCTGTTTTGTCCTCTTCCTCAGGGACTTCATGGATCCCACCATGGACAACACTAAACACATTCTGAACTATCTGATGCCCATCATTGAAAGGGTCAACCCCGAGGTGCATGACTTCATGCAACAGTAAGAATCTCTGGTATTATAGTCACACAAGGCCTGATCTTATTTTTGAAAAATCCACCAAAGCTGTATTATTTAGTATGAAATTGAGCCAGGGAGCCTTATCTCAGGTTGAATGCTGAGTATATCAAAATGATTCAGATGCTACAGAGCCTGTCTTATGGTTTGGAATCTGAACACCAGTTGTATCTGCTCTAATTTCTGGACAACATGTAATATTAAATTGATATCTTTGCCAGTGCGATTTTATTAACTGGCACATGACAGCTGTGTGTTTTCAGCTGTGTATTTTCAGGTCCGATTGCATTCTCCTGAGCATTTTCTCAGGAATCAACAAAGACAGTGATGTCCTCTTGCAAGTTTTTTTTAAATCAGTTAAAGTTGATGTAAAACTGCAGCCTGAACAAATCAAAAGATGTGCTGTTACAATACACCGATGCTATTATGACAATTTCCACTGTAAAACACGCAGAGGTCATCAAGTCTTTGACATGACACATGACACTTTCCCTGAACGTCTGACTTCCTCTTTGTGATCCAACATTGTAACTCAAGTTTCTAATAATCTCACATTGTGCTGATGTGAGTTGATTGCGTGATGTATTGATTTTCAGGGCGGAGGTGGGGACGGTCTTCGCTCTCAGCTGGCTGATCACCTGGTTCGGTCACGTCCTGTCAGACTTCCGCCATGTTGTGCGGTTGTATGACTTCTTCCTGGCCTGCCATCCGTTAATGCCCATCTACTTTGCTGCTGTGGTGAGTTTTCTGTCATCGCCACTCCTGGTGTGAAGTTTAGAAACAGCAGAGAATCATTTACAGTGCATGATTTACATCGTCTGAACCAATTAAACTTTTCCAAAGGCCAAAACATTTATACACATTTTATCATAAATCAAAGGCCAATAATTATCCTTTCAGGATGTGTCCTTTCATTTGAACTTTGAAGTTTTAATTGTGGTGGGTAGAATATAGTATTATAATTATTTCAACTGCATTTAGAAGCGTGATGACCCGAATACTGATTTGATCATCTTTTATGATAAATGGCTGCTCGCGTGTTGCATCCCATTAGGATTTTCAGCGATGTGAAACCTTGACATCCACTGGTTTGCCTGACCTGAACCCTTCAGGCACATGATTAGAAGTTCTCTGATGGGAAACAGCTCTTCACTCAAACACTTAGTGTGCATGCACTTATCATTGTGGCTCTTGTTTGTGTTGCAGATCGTTCTGTACAGAGAGGAGGAGGTGTTGGATTGTGAATGTGATATGGCCATGGTTCATCACCTGCTGTCTCAGATCCCCCAGGATCTGCCGTATGAGATGCTCATCAGTCGAGCAGGAGACCTCTTTGTCCAGTTTCCTCCCTCTGAACTGGCGAGAGAGGCTGCCTCACATGAAAGGTATTTACAATTTTAGGATTTAAAAGGACATGTAAGCACATCACCTTTACAGACACTACCTCCCTCTGTGGTATAAATGTTTCATTTTTCTGCTATTACATAACTTACTTTTTTTACATTTAGTAATATTAAAATTTTTGCTTCTTCTCAACAGCTCCACCCGATCACTGTCTTTTCATTAACTCTTTGATTTTCTCTGTGTCTGTCCCTTTACCTCCAAAGCACGGCAGCTTCTACCTTTAAGGACTTTGACCTTGCGTCCACTCAGCAGCGCCCGGACTCAGTACTCCGCCGTCGACGCAGACAGAAACAGCTGGCGCTGGAGAGCACGGCAGTGAGTTCGGTGGTGACCCAGCCTTCAGCAGCGCGGAGGTTTGTTCGACTGGCAGTCATGGGTCTGACGGTGGCTTTGGGAGCGGCTGCTCTTGCCGTGGTCAACACTGCTCTGGAGTGGGCCCCCAAACTGGACTTATTTCCCTGAACTGCTTCCTTTTCTCCCCCCTACACTCCCCTGTATCTGTCCTTGTCTGAATCGAGCTGGTGGGTCTGTTTCCAAGAACCCTTTAATCTAATTAAACCACAAACCATGGAGTCGCTAACACTGTCTGGAACACACTCTCTAAACTGAACCAGTTCACAGTCTTTGGTCTCGTCGGATGCCTCTAAGCATCCACCTCTCTGTAGGGCTTGGAGGCTCCAGCTGCGGGGCCCTCGTTATGATTCCTGAAGAGTGTGCACCGGTGCAACAGCATCAACTGAAACAAAGAACTCTGTTGTTATGTTGAAGAGACTGTTTTGAAGAACTTTTACTGACTGTGTCATCGTTAGTAAGTTTATTTATAATTGGTATTAGGATAATCTGATGTTGAGTTGCGCTCACTGAGATTAGTGCTGGAAGCTCGGTGGACTCACTACACTTGAAATTTGCTGCCAATTTAGAGAGCTAGCGTGAATGTATGAGTGTGTGTGTGTGTGTGTGTGTGAGTGTGGTTGCAATTCATTTGTTATCTATTTGATACCTGGACAGAGACCAAATGGAGGATTCTTAGAGTCCTCTCTTTGTATAATTTACTGTTAATTTCAAGGTGTGTATCTGTATAGCAACGTAACACACGTGCACTTTTAGGGTCACTGTTTTTTTTTATTGTTTTTAGGCCTTTTGTTTTCTCTTTAGTTTGTTTGAATTTTTTAGTTTTGGAAGAAATGGATCTTTGTCCTTGATCTTTAAAAAAGTTGACTTTCAGTGTTGGCTCATTGCTGGGGTCGGCTAAACGTATCTGTAATTAGTTCTAGTCAAAGCACTATGGGTGTTACCAAAGTAAATGTACTGTAGCCTATGGGAGACTAAACATTTGTATCTCAGACTCTAAATCTAAGGATTACCAACAACAGAAATCAGCTTCACAGTCCAGGAAGTAAATAGTATTAAAATGGTTTTACAAGAGCTTTTCCATTCATTTAAAAAAGAAAAATGTGTCGGTTTCATGGCCCCAAAAATCTCTCTTTGTAATTTAGCAACATACGTATTCACTCAATGCCTAGTAAAGGATAATAAGGTTGGTGGGTAAATAAAAAAAGTAACATGTTGGACACCATTGTCTTCAGACTGGCACAGTGGAAGAGCTTCACACTGACTGTGTTAGTTTGGCAAAAATCACTTTAAGATTAGTTTAATAGGTGCTTTGCTGACTCCTAATAAAAGGGTGCGCCTTCAGATTACTGCTGTCTAACATTTTTTAAACATAACTTTAACTTGATTTGAGCACATGCCATTTAGTAAACTTGATTGCTTTGAGTGTAGAATAAGCAGCATTTACATTTACTGAGGCTTTTCCACTTACTTTCATTCAATCACATATTTAAAAATAAATAAGGGATTTTATAGATTTCAGTGTTTTGCCACTCGCCCTGTATACCCAAGTCTTAACAAGAAAATCCAGTTTGTAAGAGAACTTAAGTCTAAGATAGTGAATTTGGATTGTCTGTGATCTTTACAGTGACTTTTGCTTAAATATTCACAGTTCATGAGGTCTGGTTCACCTACAGTGGATGACACAAGTTGTCAGTTATCAACACATCACTTCATATGAGAAATGCTGGAACTCAACACTTAGCATCTGGTTGTACTGAGGATGCCTGCTTTATTGCCCTTGTACCAGACCACTGATTCAGCTGGTGAGAAACCTGATCTAAATGAAGGTGACCTGGCACATGTCCAAGGATGCTCTTAGGTTCCTGAGAGCGTAGTCGTTCAGTATTGTAATGCACCACATCATCTGCACTCAGTGGTTTTCATTTTTTCTCATTGCACTAAATAATTTATCTGCCTTTTATGTTTATTTTGTTATAACAAAACTGTCATACTGATGTAAAGTTGTAATGTAAAGAGAATGCTAATAAACTAGAGTGAAAATGTATTTGTTTGGACTAACTATTCAATTTTACACCTCCTAACAAACTAAGGGTGTATTTGCCATTTTAGGATTTCAAAGTTGTCCTGTAAATTTATTTTGCTTTCACATATATTGACGTACAATAATCTGAGCATGCTCTGCTTGTGGTTCCAGTTACCGTATTTTCCGCACTATAAGGCGCACCTAAAAGCCTTTAATTTTCTCAAAAACCGACAGTGCGCCTTATAATCCGATGCGCCTTATATATGGATCAATATTGGTTAATTATGGCTACCGTAGTCAGGGGGCGTCGCCGAAGTAACAGCGGTAAAAACGGTAAAGGGGAACTCCAGTCCCACACCACTTGTGTGTGTACAAAGAGCCCAAAATGGTATGAATGCACTAACTACGTGGTAAACAGTTGCACTACCTGTTGTACCTTGCTGTTGGTAAAAGATAAAACTACGTCACTAACGTTACCTCGGGAAAAAAAATACAACAGCTGTTCATGTAGCTTTGAACTGTGACAAATGGAGTTGGAAAAACATTGTTTTCAACGA